>JAGDYQ010000043.1:2927670-3162981 GCA_021962125.1 Bulinus truncatus | reverse complement strand
GAGTTGGCATGGTAGTAAGCTATTATTTATTCTGAAGCTGTGCATGTGTTTTGTGTCATATGTAATCTCTCTTTTTTTGTTTGCTCTAGTTTTCAGAGCTTTATGAACAATAAGTAATTTTTCTGACCGAAAATGTATTAAGAAAGAGGTTTGAATCATTGTCAGAGTCAGTGGCATCACTAGGGGGTGCGGACCGCACCGGGTGACACCCTCACAAGGGGTGACACCAAAATGCAAAATATCTAGTTTTAGGCCTATATTCGTATTTTGTAATTTAAAATAATTCAAAGCCGTATTTAATTTTTAAAAATAAATAAAAATATCTCCGATTATTAACAGCAAATGACTTTATAAGGCTTCGAAAAAAATTAATGCCAAATATAAAAATATCTCCGATTATTAATTATTTTAATGAAATTATTGGTATACTTGCACTGACCTATAGATATCAATTATCGCTAAAATCCTTACCCTGGAAACGGAAAAAAAAAATAAAGTCGCGCATGCGCACATATATACAGTCTCTGGAAAAAAAATATGGAGACCGGGGTGTCATGAGAGGGGTGACACCATGAATTACCGCACCGGGTGACACCAACCATAGTGACGCCACTGGTCAGAGTCATGACACTTGTAGTTAAAATTTAAATTGGCTACTATTTAAATATTCTTTAATTTCATTATCAAGATCTTTATTGTTTTTTTTTTGTATATACTTTGATTTAATGAAGTTTGTTATAATCCATGGTTTATTGAATGATATTTATTTATTTGAAATCAGTTACATTGCAAATCACTTACATCGGAGCCTCAGGTCATGAATAATTCAAGTTAAAAACAACAACTTTTTGAATATTTTAAATCTCAGATGATGAACTGTGCCTTGAGAGAGAGAGAGAGAGCGCGAGAGACAAATGATTGTGTGCAGTACAAAATAATGACACACAGTACAGCTTATACATCAAAGGAGGTGTTGTAAGGAACCAGTGACCATTTCAATGACCAAGATAATAGAAATTTATAGTACATGGGAAGACGTCAAAGATTTCATTGTGAGCTATCATTTAAAAAACTTGTTGCTAGCAGGTAAGTAAACTGGATGAAAGATAATGTGATGGCCCACTTCAGAAAGATTCTTCAGCAAAGGAAAGCATAAATTTCTCTTGATAGTTTCTTGGTGCAGAAAGATTCTCAGTCAAAAAGAAACACCTGAAACTAATGATTCAGAATATCAGAAAAAGTTACCTATTTCCCATTATTGTTTTTTGGTAAGTAAGATAGATAAAATATTATTATTTTTTAATATTACATTTAATTTATTTGGTTTTTATACATCATTACATGTATTTCTCTTTATTTAATATGTGAAGAATATGTATCCTTTCTTTGCCTTTTGTCAGGTAAATGAATGGATATTAGTAAAAAAAACAATAATTCTTTCATATTGAAATGGAATATCTTTCAGGTTATGAGCTTTTTCTTTTATGTCCTGGAATGAATTAAGTTCATAACCCAAAGCACCACTTTAGGCAAAAACATTTTAGCTAAGAGTATCAAAGTTTATATTTCAAATATGAACAGACATAAATATGTAAGTAAGTAAAGTACAGGTTCATCTGTTTCTGTAACCACATCATTAAAAGAGGGATGATGTGGTTAGCACCATGCCCAGCTGTCTTTACTACCCTAACTAAAACCAGGTACCCATTTAAAGCTGGGCAGGCTTGAGGGACAATTACTACTTTCACCAGGACCTAGGAAAATTCCACTAGTTCACCTGTGACTCTCAGGTCAGATGTCGAGTGATCTACATACAAAGGTTCAAATTATATAAAGATACTTACAGTTTCATAGGTATCCTTATATTTCTCTTTCACATTTATTCTGTACTTCAAGGTTTTCTTTGCCAAAGTTCTTGTAATAATATCATGTGGAGGAGCTAAGAAATAATAAAAAAAAAATTCAAAAGAATGTTTACATTTAGACATTTTTTCAAAATAATGACAGCCAATATAACCTAATTTTAGTTCAGCAGCAACAACCCCATTATCATTGCATTAAAAAAAAGAAGCAAAAATAGTATTCTTATAGTTTTCCTTTTGAACAGAAATTTTGATGAGCAATTTAAACTGTTATAAATGTCTGTATTTTTTCTTGGTAACATGAAAGCCTTACCCCTGATTTCAATAAAAGTAACTATTTCTCAACATTTCAAACTGAAGACTCTATTTAAAACAGCAACTTGAAAGAAAACAGTAATATATATTACCCATTCTTTTAGCTACTTTTCGCAATTCTTTGACATCAATGTCAGTTGTTTTTCTCTGTCAACACAATAATATTAATAATTATTAAAGATAATAAATAATGTTAAACAATATTAGACATTAAGCAGGAATGATATCAGGATATTTACTAAGATGAACTAAATCTAAAAATGTTATTTACTGACAATACAATTGCATTTTTAGAATGTTATTATTAGGTATTATAAACCGATTTTTCAAAGCAAAGATTTTGTGTTTTTTCTAGACCTGTTAAAAATATTCAGCCACTCATTCACATATGAATACCAAAAATATGGTTATATATTAAATATTCAGTGAGTTATTGCATTTTTAATGTTTGACTTTAATAAAAATTTGACAATGACTATAGTCTCGTTTTCTAAGACCTTCATCACATAAAAATGTGCAACCTCCAAAGCTGAAATTCATTACAAACATAGCACTAATAAGTTATACATTTAATGTGCATTTTTTCTCAAGCTTTTAGAACAATTACAGGTTTATACACATCTGTATTATTGCACACTGCATGGAGAAAAAGCATTCAGTTTTAAAGAGAAGGGGTGGTGTCAAAAGCTCATAGCAATTTGAAAAGTATGAAATTCAATTTTAATAGTTACTTTAATGTCAATTTTATTAGTAAATCAGCAAATAAGCTATATTAATATAGTTCACATAATATACTTTCAACAGTGTAATTATGTAAAGTCTATGTCAATGTCTTTGTTAAAAACTGTTGAAGAAAAATCAAGCAATTTTGTATTTTTGTGCATATTTTAAGCAGATTTTATAACTTCGGAGCAGCTATTATTATAAGTTACCTTGTTTCAATTTATCATTTTGTTAGTTTATCCAACAAATTAAAATATATTTACAGAAACTGATTTTAATTTACTAAATAATTATTAACAAAAATTAGTTCAATATGGTTTTTTATGTTAATGTATAATGATAAAAATGCAATGCTGACAATAATACATATCAATTCTTTTTATAACAATATGCTAGAGATTGACAATCTTTATAATAAAAAAATTTTAATTTTTAAACTGAATGTTACAGTATAATAAGTTACTGAAAAATCCAAACGGATATAAAGTTAAGGAAATTAATAATTTAAATGATAAATTCAAATATGAATTTTTTATATGCCCCCTTTACTAGATGCCCTAAGAACATGTTTTATTATGGGTTAATCCAGCACTGTATGAAGTATAAACAGTAAAGTAGTTGAAAGGGTGAATAAATGGAGTAAAATATATATTAATGTTGTTGAAAGACTTTTAAAATGTGCTATTTTAATAAGATGTATCACATAGACCTGGAGGATAACCAAGACCAACATCAGGAAAACAGGACCTTCACAGCTGCCTTAGAAAAAATCTGATATTAGCAATGCCAGCCCTTCGGAAAGCTTTTCTTTATAATTACATATATAAATAATCTGCCAACACAATCATTATTTTGACCCCAACAATGCCTTTCCCAAAGTTAAAAGGAATAAAAATTAACAGGGATGCTGATGCTCTCAGGGGTCACTCGTATACAGATACATTTGTTTTCGGGGTAACTTTTAGCAGATCAAATAAAAGGAGGCAAATAAATAAGACATTAAAATGTATGCTAATTAAAAATTGAAATGAATTATTTAAAAAAAAATATGATGAGAGAGTGTTAACAACAAGGGCATGGATGTTCATCAGGGTAGTCCCACGGGTGAAGAATGAGTACAATTTGAGTGATTAATAAATACGAACAAATTATTTCACATATATTTGTTCTTTGATTTTTATAATTTATTATGAAATATTAATTCCAATAATTTTTTTTTAAATTTGTTGGTAAAACATTCATTAAAAGTTAATTTTGTTTACAAGTAAATTATAATTTTTTTTTTTTAAAATTGGCCAAAACCAATTATGAGAGACACAAAAAGAAAGCCAATGTTAATAAAAAAAATTAATTTGAAAACTAATATAAAATAAATGATAAAAAATACTGTTAAAGTACAGCTTCGCTGAATGATGGAAAAATATTTAGTTGCATGAAACATCTTCTGTACATTTTTTGCATTAAAGTAGATAATTTTTAGAAGATGATGAAGAAGAAGAAATGAATTTAAATAGTTAGTATTTTTTTTAAAGAATATAAATGAATTATAATAGAAGTTCTGAAGATACCCAACTAATTCTTACATTTATGGCCTGAGTTCCTGAAATGTGTACTTTTTAAAATTAACAGCTCTTAACTATTCATCATTATAAATAATTTATCTTTAAAAGCTGTTCTGCATCAGTGTAAAAAGACTAGCATGTAAATGAGTTTATTAAGTGGAAAAAAAAGAACAAAAGAAATATCAACATGGCACACACAACATTAAATATAAATTAAATATGCAATCTTACATGTTACAATTAAGAACATGGATACTCTATAAAAGAAAAGTCAAATAAATTCTGCAAAAAAAAGTAGAAAAGAGTATTTAAAATACTTTTTAAAGTAGATTATGAGCTCTTATAATGTGATTTAAACAATTGCCTTAAAGCTAGAACTACCCATTTAGATAACATAATCTTTTTTAAGTTCAATCTGTAAATGATTATCTATAGTGCATATGGATTAATATTATATTTTAATTACTTTTGAAATCATATGCAAGTATGATTATTTGAGATATAATGTAAAATAATCAGTTATTATATAGTATTTTGACAGATATTCTAGATAACAATGTGAACAAAACTTTACAAGTCTAAAAAATATTAAAAGTGAAATAGCAAAAGTGATAGACAAAAATCATTATTGAATTTTTAGATATATTTTGGGAAAAGAATGTAATTGAAAACAAGCAATTTAAGTCTTTTCCGTTTTGGACAAAGGACATTTTAGAGCATTTTCGTGTACGCAGTGGCTACGGTTACGCGTATGGGTTTTGATAAATAGAGAGGGAAGAAATCTTGTTGAATAACTGTTACAAAAATAAATAATGATTATGCCCCTTTGATTAGCTTTTATTATTTATATTTAAAATATAAGCAAAAACGGTACATAAGAAACTCTTATATTTTGGCCCTGATATACACTTGGCAGGCCAAGACCTACAAAATGATATATACATCATGGGTCTAGGACTTATGGTTGCTGAGATATAGGGCGCTCCTTTGTTAATAAAGCTTATATATTAAAAAACGGTACTTAATACCCCCTCTTTTTCGGCCCTCAGAGGTCCTATCGCAAAATAAACTTTTGATGTATACATGGCAGGCCAAGACCTACAAAATGATATATACATCATGGGTCTAGGACTTATGGTTGCTGAGATCTAGGACGCTCCTTTGTTAATATAGCTTATATAGTAAAAAATGGTACTTTATAAGCCCCATTTTACGGCCCTCAGAGGTCAGATCACGAAATGGACTTTTGCTGCACACATGGCAGGCCAAGACCTACAAAATGATATATACATCATGGGTCTAGGACTTATGGTTGTTGAGATCTAGGGTGATGACGGACAGACAGACAGACAGACAAAACGGGGACAATAGAGCATTTTTTTTCGAAAATGCTCTAAAAAAAAGAGAGCTACTGTTTGATAAAAAAAAATTATTTAAATCAACACATGATTAAATTTTTTGTAATGAAATTAGCACTAATTTAATTGACACAAATTATTTCATACATTGCTTGTATTTTTAAAAAGTTTGTGATTATATTCTATCGAATCAGCATAATAAATAGAGAGTGGAGAGTGAGCTGTCCACCCTAAGTGACGATAATGTGTCCATATGCAAAAGGCAACATTTTCAATACATTGTCAAGGGAAAGGGATAGTATTTTTTAGAGTCTACACCATGTAGCACTAATGCTAGTTACCCTACTGCATTAAGAATTAGCCAATATGTCTATTACATTATTTATTCAGACCAGTTTATTCACATATCAGTTTAATTTATACTATTTAGTTATGAACAGCATAACCAGAAACAGAAAAAGACATTTGCAAAGGACAATTGTAGAAAAGATGCTAAATATTTTTTTGCTTAGTTCAAACTATATTTGTTTGTATTTAGCTTTCATCACTGTAATAAATCCTAGTCATTTTCAACTAGTTTTTCCTTATTGTATTCGTCTAACAGGAGCAGAAAAGCAGTAACTCATCTTTAGAATCTGATGAAAGTTTCTACATTTGTTTTTTCTTTTATGGATGTCCTTATGTCCTGATTATCATCATCAGTTTAATTTGAATCATTAATTAGATTTCAGATGCTGCTCACTTTCTTAAAAACAACCAAACTTTGGCTAATCACATTTACAACAAAAACCTGAAATAAGTAACAGTGCTCTGACTTTTAACCCACTATTTCTGTCAACAGAATGAGGCTATCTACTGATTTTTGCTATTCTACAGAAACAGAATTTTGTTCAAATCAATGCAGTTAGGCTGTATTAAAAATTTTAAAAGCAAACATTTTTTCCACACAATAATCGTAATTATGGATAATAGCAATTTATCAGTAGCCATACTAAAAAGCAAAATAAAATAAAAGCTAACTAAAAAAACAGTTTGATAAAAATAAGTTTGATTTCTATAATAGCAAAAGTAAAGTATGACTTATGTAAAAATGATTTTTTTTACCCCTTCCCTATGTTTCCGCCGCCTTTCTTTTTCTTTAGCTGGATCCAAATAAGGAGACTGATTATAAAAATCATCCTCATCATCAGAATCACCTGGTCTGATGCCATAGTACATCCACAGCTCACGCTTGACATTTAAATAAAAAAAATAATATTACAGTAAATATGAATATTACTAATCAATTATGTTAAAAATGCCATTAGTTAATTTAAAGACTGATAGGCCTACATGTTATTACTTTTCAGTAAGCTTGTCTTAAAAGGGAAGTAAAAATTTAAAATACAGTTGTGCCTCAACATGTAAGCGTCCTAATTTACTCGATTTTTTTAGATGCAAGCAGTCGAGCAAGCAATGTTTTGGTTTGAAATATGTGAAACATTTGAAATACTAGGAACTGGAACAGCTGGTTGGCTGGCTGCATACAATCCAATTTAATGCACCTTATGCTCAAATTTTCCAGTGCCTCAATGAGTTTGCTAGTTTGCCTTGCTTATCTTTGATAAGTTGTGCTCGCATTCTGTGCTTTTGGTTCAATCACAGTACTGTATCACATTTTTTTATAACCATGTGTCAAAAATAAGTTAGTGGAAAGGTCAGTGCTCAGAAAAAGATTTCTATTGAATTAAAGTATGAAATCATTGAAAAACATCAGCAAGGTGTGTGAGTGACTGACATGGCAAAGCAATACGGGCATGACACTTCAACGATATGTGCTGTGCTTAAACAGAAGGAGTGAATAAAGGGTATGTGTAACGATAGATTTCAGTATAGCTATACAAGCATTCCATTTAATTAACCAGTTCAAAAGTTCTGGCCAGGGACACATATGTATTTTCTTAAATTTAAAGTTCAGGGTTAAACACATTATTCTTTTGTGGCAAGTGATTGGGGGGGGGGGTACGTACAGCCAAGAGAGAGAGTTCAACAAACTTTCTTTGTTACCATCAGATGGATAACTAAATTGACTAAGGGACGGACAAAGAAAGGTAGATGGACCAATCAAAAGAGTTGGGGCCTTAGCATTCTGGGATGTTTTAATGAAACATATAGTTCGGAGTCTGGGAACAGTAAGACAGTTAGGTAAGTGAAGAGACGGTTAGGACAGTTAGGAAGTAGTGGGCAGGGAGGACAGTTGAGAAGTCGAGTTAGGGGTCGAGAAGAGGACAATAGAGTATGAGGTCGGGAACAGTGAGTTATAAGGTTGTTAATAGGAGTTGGTTAATGTGACTTGAAGCATAGACAAAGACGTGTATTATTATGCAGTTGTGTTTGGATATATATCACTTTATTAGTCTACACATCTTTCGGGACAGTATAGAACCAGTTAAGATTTGATTTATTGTGTTAATGATTTATCTTTGTGTGAAGTCAAAATAAAGAATATGAATCGTAATTGATTTGGCTACATAAATGATTGATTGAATGTGAAAGCAAATGACACGCAGTAAAGGCCTCCAGAGAACTACCTCACATCCAATCAAACATCACATCAAAAACAAACATCAAATAAAGAAACACTGCGTGACAGTACGACACCAACTAAAGGTTTTACAATAATTTCTAAGCTCCAAAGCAAGAAGGATGAGAAAAGCAGTGACAAAAATTAAGTGAAATTGTACAGTAGCATTTAAGTTCAATTAAGCTCAATGAAGTTTAGTTAAGTTCCATTAAATTTAGGGATAAAATGTAATGAATAAATGAACTAAAGTGACCAAAAGAGTTTAGCATTGACAGTGTACCAAGTAAGTGAACAAAGCGAAGCTCCTCCGCCTATCTCATTCACCTTACACCTCCGCCAGCATCTTAGGTAAGATCAAGTTGCAGCCCCGTAGCCAAGGGGGGCACTGGGGGGGCCGTGCCCCCTCTAGGTGTGGAGTGCCCCCCCCCGCTTAAAGAAGAAGAAAAAGAGGAAAAAATAAAGAAAAAGTAACTAAAATGAGAAGGTGCCCCCTTGCTGGGTATTGGTGCCTCTCTGCTTACTTTGACCTGGCTATGGGCCTGGCTACAGGGCTGGGGCTGGAACAGATTAATGCCATTTCAATTAATTTAATTTGTGAAAATTGCTTTTATATATGAGCAAATCAACGTACGGGCAAGGTTAACAGCATGAATTAAATTTGTATCTTGAGGCAACACTGTAAATGTTTTTAATTATATTTCATTTATATTTTTAAGTTAAGTTATATTTGTTTGTAAAAAATTGTATGTATTGTACTAGAAAAATAATTTCTGGGGAAAAATGAGTTTCATGAAATACATTTTTTTTTACAGAAAACTAACAAAAATGGAAATTAGTGCATCAACTTACATCAGGACTTTTCTGGTTTTTTTTTCTTTGAGCCTTTGAAGATTTGGGTGAATGTGACCTGTCACTGCGTGAAGTATTTGGTGGACAATTTGAATGACTTGAACGTGCTGAATGAGGAGAATTATGGTTTGACTGTGATTTATTTTCTTTTGACTCTGCCTGTCAGTATGTGAAACCAAAGAAACAAAAAAATTAAGAATACTATGCTTTGACAAATAAATGATTTTTTTTATAAGTACTTTATTTCTTTTATATTTATATTACCTTTTTCTGTCTAATATTAATAAAAATGTAACAATACAATAGAAAGACATAGCTTTTGAATTATTATTGTTATTACATAATATTGTAGTATATTGATAGAAAGGTTTCTTAAGCCCTAAAATTATGTATTGGCGCAATGGATAATTAAATTATATCTTTTAAAACGATTGGAGATATGTTGAAAACTGTGCAAAGAAAAAAGTTATTTGATATTGCTGTTTCTTTATTGCTGAGTGCAGGGTACTATATGAGCTATCTTATACATAAAAACAATTTTAATACATTTTATTTTTCAACATATGGCTTCACTGTATGCCTGTAAGCTAATATGTTAGAAAAGCTTCTTACAGAATTGATGGGTGGCAACTTGTCATCATTTCCCTTGTTATTCTGAAAATAATAAGAAGAACTGTTCAAACATGGTAATTTAATTTTAGAATTATTCTTAATAGTTTTTTCATTAACAAAAGTATCCTAAGAGGAAAAAAAAATAGAAAATGGCTTACTTAAATAAATGCTTCAAATTTATGAAAAAGATCTGTAACAATTTTCTGATGAAATAATACTGTTTAATTTAAAAATTACCAAAAATGTTTGAAAATTGGTTATATATCTTAAATATGCTGAGAATTGTTTAATAAGTCTTCAACAATATAATTAAGAATAACCAGTCATAACTGTGGAGTTTTTCTTGTTTTTTTTAATGCAAAGAATTTAGCTAATTCATTGCAAATACTTTATTTATGTTCTTAAGTGTATGAGTAATTATTCAACAATAATAGTGATTTAATATAAAACAGCTTTGAGATTTTAATTTGATGCGTTTGACTGCATCTCATAATGTTAATATTATTTATTGTTTGAAAATTTTCCTTATATCTTCATTAGTAAATCATAGTTTAATGACTAAAGAAATTAATAAAAAAAAAAAGAAAACATTACAATGTTATAACAAATAAAAAGAAAGACACAGAAGAATCCAAGTGATACATTTAAAATTATGTATAATGTTTAATAATTAGAATTTTAGAAAAATTACAGTTAGTGATAAATATTTTTATAAAGCATAAATCTTAAAAACATGTCTGACAAATTAAAAAAAAAATGTTACAATATTTCTCTGAAGTAACAATTGCAAAACACTAGTAATACAGATATTAATATATCAGCCAGCAGGTAATAATTTATTTTCTAATTAATAAATATTAACTAGCAGGTAATAATTTATTTTCTACAAAATAAAATTTGAATAGATGTATAATGCTAATGATGAATACATTATTTCATAACTAAAAAAGCATATCAAATAAACATTTTTTTTTAAACTCAGAAATCATGCAATTATCCATCAAAATTTAAATGAAATAAAAAAACAACAACATAAAATAGATAGATCAGCAATGATTTTTTTAGACATGGACAAGTTTCCATAAAAATATAGGCTATGTCTTGATATAAGACATGATAGCATTATAATTATATAGTTGGTTTTAAATAAAAAATAGATTTTACCACTGAAAAATCTAATTAGTAACAAGTTGGCAGACAATTTTAGAACATATAAAAAATGACAGTAGAAATAAAAGAAATAGAAAATTGTATCATCATGTTCTTAGTTTTTCAGAAACATCATTACTTTTTTCAATGATTGAAAATATAGTAAATTACAAAATTAAATTACCATATGGAGCACAGTGAAGAATGAAATCTTATACTACTTGTAAAGTTATATATATATATATATATATGTATATATATAACACTACAAATACATTTCTTTAAGCATTTAAGGGAAGTTATGTGGGCACTACAGAAAAAAAGAAATATTTAATAAAAAGCCAGTTCAATGATCCTTAAATTTTTTGAGTTACTCTAAAGCACTGACTGACTAAATGCTCTTCTGTGTCTGTCACATGTATCTGCTTTTTTTACTTTACTTACATTCTTGTTTTGACTTTTAGTTCTCTGCCAAGATTCCATTAGTTTCTGCTTCTGCTCATAGTCATCTTCCTGACGTATTTATAGAGAAAATTCAGTTTTTATCATGTAGCATTTAAATAGTAAAAGATTGAAATCAATTTAGTTAAAAACCTTTAAAAAGGAATATTACGTTCAGCATGTCTACTGCTAATTTTAATTTTATTTTCTTTAATTCATTTAAATTCACCCTTAATTTAAGGGATAGATTCAAAATGTTACATTGATAACATTCAAACTTAACTATGTGCTCTACAGATTAACTAAAGGGGATGGATGTTCAGTGGTTAAGCGCTTGACTGTCAACATGAGAGGCCCTAGTTCTATTTCTGGTGAGGATCAATGGATACTTCAGGTCCTGGATTAAGTTCCTGCTATATCTCCTGTGGTGCCTTCAAGGTCATTGCACCATTGGCTATGGTGGTAATAAAGGAAAGGCACTGCAAAAACTGTCCCATCAATGGTTTATAGGATCTAAGAGATTTCATCTCATCCTTTACACACAAATTAGCAAGATGGTTATGTGGTAAAGTACTAAACTGTTAACCTGAGGGTCCCTGGTGAGAACCAATGGATATTTCAGATTATGGTTAAATTGAAAAAAATTATTCAACGATGAAAATCTCATTCCAGTGTAGAAAATCAAACAAAGATTATGAAACAACTAAAATTTTGTACTAAAATGTGTATAAAGTTTTTTTTTCTGAATCCATCCATTTTTTTCATCAAAATGACACCAACATCAAAGCTCATAATTCTACAATGTAAATAGATATACATTTATACATTATATATATGTGTGGACTCATACTTAAAAAAAGACCTAAAATAAATAATGTTAATAAACATAAAATGAAAATTACCCATTTCTTTGTACTATAAATAGGTTTAGTGTTTTCAAGTCTTTTTGCAGCTTTCACATTTTCTTCATCTAGTCTATCTTGTTGGCGTTGCCGCTGTTCAACATTTAAGCTAAATGGAACAAAAAATAACAATCAGTTTTAAAAAGAATAATTAACACTAAATTATAGAATCATTTATCTTGTGGCTGAGTTCTAACTTACAATTTTCAAAATAAATAAAGAATAAATAAAGAAAAAAAAAAGGCATTGATTTCTGCCAAACCTTTTGCTTCGCTTTTTATCTTTGCTGTCTGCTGTATGAAATTCTTCATTCTTTGAAGCCATAATGGCAGACATTTTTTGTAACATAATTCTATTTTCATTATCAATTTCTTTTTTCCTTTGCTCTTCCATCTGATGAGTATAACAATTATGATCTCACAAATAATTTTCTACATACATTTCTAGACTTACTTAGGAATAAATATCATTTCAAAACCATGTCACTTGTCAATCAAACTAATGGTAGAGTCTGCAAATGTTTACTAATTTTATCATTCAGGGTCAGAAAAAAAAAGAAGAAGACAATCCTATTGTTTCAAGATCATATAGATGTTATGATTTTATGTAAATGTGACAGTTGCTGCTTTCAGGTATTTTTTCTTGCTTTTTTTATTTTTTTTCCTCATATAATTCTGTTTAAAGAATTGGGTTATTAACTGTTTTCTTTTCCTGCAACTCTGAAATAACAGCATTTGGGTAAAAATATTCGCATTAGGTGTAAGCATTAAAAAATTTAATTCCAGATTTATTTGGTACACTAATCACATGTTAATGGCAGTTAATCTGAAATCCTATTAACAAATTGATAATGCTCATAAGGGAGGTACTTATTCACACAGACCTTTTTAAAATCTGGATTTCTATGTTACTTTATGAAAATACTGTTACCAGACACACACAAATTAATAAACTTTAAAATCCTTCACCTCCAGTCTCTTTAACCTAAGTTCCAAATGTAGATATTCTTGTGGACTGGTGTTATCTATCTGTGCTGGTATTTCCTTCACCTGTGAAATAAATTACCAGGATGTTACTTTTTAAAATCATGTTTTTTCCAAATAGGCATAATAATATCTTTGAAAAACGAAACATCTTAACAATCTATAAATTATTCAGATTTGTTTTTTTCATAAAATGATTAAGTCCGTAGCCACTTTTTTGATTATATCATTTATATTGTGATGCCATTTGTGTGAAGAAACCAGTGGCGTAAATGGGGGGTGGGGGGGGGGTGGCGGCTGAATTTTGGGTGTTCAGTTGACATGGTTGCAGGCAGTCTTCATGAGCTGGTCCCGTGACATTCCTTTTTTTTTTTACCTTCGACTGTTCTTCTCCATGTTTGTTCTGGGCTCCCTGCTTTTTTTTTTTGCTTTGTGGGTTCCATTCTAATGATTGTCAGCTGGTTTTCAAAGAATTTGTCATATCCATTGCCATATTCTTGATTTCCTGAGTTAGTTCGTGGTGTGATTTGTCACTCTCCATGTTTCAGATCAATTGCCTTGTCTATTCTATGCTTTGCGTCTTCTTCAGCTCTTCCTCTCTTCACTGGCTCATAGGTAGATGAAGCAAGATGTCTTGTTAATGTTTACTCCTTTTAGTTGTATTGGGTTTTACTCTTTGTTATTCCCCATCATGTGTTTTTTTTTTAGCTTTGTTGGCTTCACTGAAAGACTTTGTGCATGTTGTTGTTTATGAGACAGAAGGACCATGCCATCGGCAAAGTTTAGTTCCTCTAATCTTTCTATGTGAAGGTCCATTTGATGACTGTGTTAATGTCTCCTTTGCTGTGCGCATTTTAACTATTCAATGTAAGTCAGGAAAATCGTATTGTAGATAGCATGTTATCTTGCTTAACTCATGTCTTCAAATTCATCTATAAATAAAATAAAGTGAATAAATTCTTAGAAAAAAAACTCAATTTAAAAAAAAAATTAAGCCGGAATGGATTATTTTGCTAGATCATTACAAAATCTCGATTGGTAAAAGATTCGGCATCTGGCGATTTAAATGTAGGTGATAAGTCTACATCATGGGTTGGAGCGGTAACTGCCGTGCTTTAACACAATGATACCTCAGAATACGAACAAAATTTGTATTAAAAGCGTTTTAATTTCAAATTGTTCAAACTATAAATACATTTTATAAATGGATAAATTCTTTTCTGGTTCCCCACAAAAGCTCGATAGATATTTTACATCTGTTTTGCAGTCAACCAGTTGCAATAATTCTGCCACCGTATGGACGTAGGAATCCGTCGTGCAATGAAATACCAGAATCTCCTTATGAAACTCCAAAGATGGATTTTATGCAGGATCTCCACAAACAAGCTTGTCTATAATTTATTGTACACCGGCCATGGCCGGAATTTGACGTATTTATGTACAACAATGCCACAAAGTCCCAACTTATTCCATTGAAGGCAATCGCTTGAATTACAAAAAGTTATAATTTTGAACCACTTTTTAGTAAATCATTTAATGTGGATTGATCCGTAGATGATTCTTGCCGCCGTCCTAGGCGTATAAATTACGAATATCAGTTCTATATATAGTTCAAATTCTGAATCGTGTAATATACCAATCAGATACTTTTAATAAAGTAAAATGATGAATTGATCCCTTGTAGGATCTTCACAGAGTAAAATGATGAATTGATCCGTTGCAGGATCTTCACAGAGTAAAATGATGAATTGATCCCTTGTAGGATCTTCACAGAGTAAAATGATGAATTGATCCCTTGTAGGATCTTCACAAACTAATTTTCCCATTTTTTTCAACCGGCCAAGGCCGGGCGTCTTCAGCACATAAGTACAGTCAGTACATAAGTACAGTCAGTACATAAGTACAGTCAGCACATAAGAACAGTCAGTGCTTTTTTTCTGGAGGAACGCACCGAAATGGTGTTCCGGTACCTTTTTTTTTAAAAAAGAAAAATAGCACTGCCTTTCAATGCGAACTGAACACATATCCGAAAATCATCCGAAAATCAAATACTTGTTATTTTGAATTTCCATGATAAGTATTAGGCAGAAGCTCCAATCTCAAGGCAAGGTAAGGGAACCTTTGTGAAGTTACACTAGAGGCTAAGTAAGTAAGATATAGAAAAAACTCGCCTTGTGATAATTTGCTTGTCTATAGCGAGTGTCAAAAACGTTTAATAATTCTAGTGTTAGGTAACAAAATCTACAAGCGCGGACAAGCTTTCTAGCGCGGGGACTGGGGCAGTCTCTTTAGTCGCCACTCACTGGAGCCATTACTGGTGCGTACATTTTAAGGACGTCTTGCAAATATTTTTGTAAGTAAAAAAAAATAAAAAAAAACACACACAAAAGCTTCTACTTAGCATCGGAAAAAATTGCATAATTAATACCGAATATTTTTACTACAAAGAAAAATGTTACAAATGGCATAAAGATGGCATGACCGCAAAGGGAATTGCTTACAAAACAAATAATAACACAAATAACACGCTAAATGTTTAAATTATAGGATATATTCGTATTCTAAGTATTTTAAACAAATACATTTAGTTCGTTTTCTGTTAATCGTTTTTTAAGGTGTTCGAATTTTTGAAAAAAGGGGGCGGCATATTGAAGTCCGCCTCAAAAGGGGCAAACTATATTTACGGGGCAAACTATATTTTACGGGGCAAACTATATTTACGCCACTGTAACGAAATGTTAAAAATTGCTTCAATGAATATTTGAGTAAATCAATTCAGTGCACATATTTTTGTCTATTGTAAGTAAATGTGATCAGCTAGTGACTAGGCAACTTTTTATTTTTTAATACTTACAGGTTAAGCCATGATGATCGAAACAACCAACATTTCAGAGAGACCAACGATTATTGAAAATATCGAGCATTTCAAATATTCAAAGTGAAAAATCGCCAAAATTTGTTAATGTACCACTGTTAGTAATAAATATTTCTCCGGTGGACTTCAATAACTTCCTTATATTCATTTCAATTAAGAGAAGACGTTAAAATATTTTGTTGAAAAATTCGGGTACATGAACAACCAAGCGTTGCTCGCTGACGGAATTTTAAAACAAACTTAATTGGCAACGCGTTCTCATGTTGTTTTTAACACAGTTAAAACTGTTTCCAAATAATCTGTAGTCACAGGGGCACTAGTCTGTCGGGGCCTTGGGCCAGAAGAAAATATGGGCCATATATGTATTTATTTAAAATATGTATTTATTGATTCTTGAATTATATAAAAAAAATATTTTGTCGTAACCGACCTGAAGTTTGTCCGCGACCCACACTTTAAGAACCCCTGAATATAGTCTTGCCAAAAGCAAGCAAAAAAAAAAAAACGAAGCTCAAATTAACCAGTTCAATCCAAATAATACCAGTTGCAATACAAACATGGGCATATGTTACATTAAGTTACAACTCGGAGATTCGCATTGAATCAAAAGTTATTTATTTCATTACAACAATGAGAGATAACGTCAAAAGTTCGACGTGATTCTATCACATTTCCGTATCTAACGGTAATCTATGTCAGCTAATATCGTAATTTCTGTTTCAAACACAGTTCGTCAAGACGGTAATCTATGCCAGCAACATCGTTATTTCCGTATCAAACACAGATCGTCAAGTCGGTAATCTATGTCAGCAAAAAAAGTAATTTACGTTTCAAACACAGTTCTTAAAGACGGTAATCTATGTCAGCAAACATCGTTATTTCCGTATTAAACACAGTTCGTCAAGTCGGTAATCTATGTCAGCAAAAAAAGTAATTTCCGTATCAAACACAGTTCGTCAACACGGTAATCTATGCCAGCAAACATCATTATTTGCGTATCAAACACAGTTCGTCAAGACGGTAATCTATGTCAGCAAACATCGTTATTTCCGTATCAAACACATTCGTCAAGTCGGTAATCTATGCTAGCAAACATTGTTATTTCCGTATCAAACACAGTTCGTCAACACGGTAATCTATGTCAGCAAACATCATTATTTCGAAGATCTTTTATTATTTTTTTTTAAATATTATAAGGAAAATGTTATAAATGTCCTGATCTTTCAAGGACCTCCAAAATATTCTCATGGACCCACATGGGTTCTCATACCCTTGGTAGCTGACCGCTAAGCTAGTATATTATTATCACAAATATTTAAGGTAATAAATAAACATCTGATTATGTTTGTTAAAAATTTGCTGGACTTTTCCACCTCAATATGAGGCCTTGGGTCAATGGATGTTTGTGAGCTAGACAAATTAAGGAACCTTTGTAAAGTTACACTAGAGATCACTCTAGACAAATTAAGGAACCTTTGTAAAGTTACACTAGAGGTCGCTCTAGACAAATTAAGGAACCTTTGTAAAGTTACACTAGAGGTCGCTCTAGACAAATTAAGGAACCTTTGTAAAGTTACACTAGAGGTCGCTCTAGACAAATTAAGGAACCTTTGTAAAGTTACACTAGAGGTCGCTCTAGACAAATTAAGGAACCTTTGTAAAGTTACACTAGAGGTCGCTCTAGACAAATTAAGGAACCTTTGTAAAGTTACACTAGAGGTCGCTCTAGACAAATTAAGGAACCATTGTAAAGTTCCATTAGAGGTCGCTCTAGACAAATTGACAAGTTTTAAACTTCATGATTAGGTAATCAGAAATTGTTTTATTTTTTTTGAGACGGTTGTAATGACACAATTTAGAGTTATTTATGACAAGAAAAAATTTCAACACAATATTATGTACCTCAAACTCTATTCCTTGCTAAATTTAACAAGGTGGCTGTCTATCATTATACTACATTAATTAATAAAAAGCAAGAAAAAGAAGAATAATTCTTATAGGCACTTACGATATGATTTCTATAAATTATAAATATTGGTCTTATATAAGACTGCTATAAACGTTGAGACCCATAAGATAGAAATCTGTCAGTCAGTCAAATATTTTTTTCTCTTTTTAGCTAGAAAATATCAGTCTCAGAAAATATCAGTCACAGAAAATAGTTACAGAAAATATCAGTCACAGAAAATATATTTTGTATTATTTATTCAATCTTTACTTCCAGCAAACAAACGATTTTACAACCAAATGATTTTCGTATTCGCAAACGTGTCAACTAACTGACCTTTTTCTTATGGGCAAGAAGATGCCTTTCATGTTCCCGCTCAGTTAACATCCGGTTTCCACCATGACGTGCGGCCATCTTCACTAGGTTATTTTGTACAAGACTTACTTTGTTTTAATATCAACCTGAAAATAAAAAAAAAAAAATTCGTTGTGAATATTATCATTAGCAATAAAGCTAAGTTTTTTTTTTTACTTTTATGATGATACAATACAGGTAAACAATTAATTACTTAGATCTTGGATGGTAATTAAACGAAACGCGTGTCATTTAGGCATGCCAGAAAATTCTCCAGGCCTGCCATTAACAAAAATAAATCTATGTTTATATGAATATATAAATGAATGTATGTTTACATGAATATATATATGAATGTATGTTTACATGAATATATAAATGAATGTATGTTTACATGAATATATAAATGAATGTATGTTTACATGAATATATAAATGAATGTATGTTTACATGAATATATAAATGAATGTATGTTTACATGAATATATAAATGAATGTATGTTTACATGAATATATAAATGAATGTATGTTTACATGAATATATAAATGAATGTATGTTTACATGAATATATAAATGAATGTATGTTTACATGAATATATAAATGAATGTATGTTCGGATGTTTATTTGTTTGTCCAGAATAAAAATCCACATCGTTAAGCCAAAAAAACACAAACATTGTCAAAGTACTTCCTTATGAACATTGTCAAAGTACTTCCTTATGAACATTGTCAAAGTACTTCCTTATGAACATTGTCAGAGTACTTCCTTATGAACATTGTCAAAGTACTTCCTTATGAACATTGTCAAAGTACTTCCTTATGAACATTGTCAGAGTACTTCCTTATGAACATTGTCAAAGTACTTCCTTATGAACATTGTCAAAGTACTTCCTTATGAACATTGTCAAAGTACTTCCTTATGAACATTGTCAAAGTACTTCCTTATGAACATTGTCAAAGTACTTCCTTATGAACCAGGGTATGCAGGTTGCTAATTATTTTTAATTTATAATTGTCCAGATATTCCTTGCATTTTAAATCTGATCATTCGATTCAATTTTTTAACAACCGTGCGGGGAGGCGGGGGGGGGTATTTTTTTCCCACTTTTCGTCTAGCTCTCTCTCTCTCTCTCTCTCTCTCTCTTTGAACTCTCTCAGTTTTATCTGCGGGCTGAGACTTAGTCTCTTAGAGCCCGTGAGATCAGACTTGCTGTGTCTCTCAACATCTGGAGACTGCCATAGAGCCCGATGGCCAGCAAGCTTCCGGACTGGTCCACCCTGTGGTCCGCCAATCCGGGGCACTCGAAAAGCAAATGATCTACGGTTTCCTCCACTTCCCTGCAGTGTCTACAAAGGGTGTCGACATTGGGCCTCAACCTCCCAAAGTACGCGCCAATAGGACAGTGCCCAGTTCGGAACTGGGCAATTAGCGCCTGCTCGACACGCCTAAGTTTCCACCACGGGTCAGTTTTGGACGGCCGCTCCAGAAACTTTTGGACGTTGACTCCGTTCACCCCATGAGCCCAGCCCGAGAACCACTTCGATTGTCCAAAGAGGCAGATCTTGGAACGTGCTGCCTCGAATGAGCTCTTTCTTGCACTCATGGGCAGCACTTGGGAATCTGTCAACTGGACTATTGCCTTGGCAATGCCATCTGCCCTTTCATTTCCGGGCACGTGCGCATGCCCGGGAATCCATTGAAGGGTCACATGCACGTGATGTTGGGACGCAAGACCCTGTATTGCCATCAGCATGGCTTCCAGCAGAAGCGGCCATTCTCCCGTCCCTTTTACATCTTGGAGAACAGAGAGCGCGTCAGTGAAGATGACAATGTCTGTAGCAGGCAAAGTACCCTCACCGATTAGCTCCCCTATGTGGTCCACTGCCTCAGTAATGGCTGTCATCTCTGCCTCGTAAGCACAGAGCGACCCACATAGGCCAGCATGGTCTTTCACAAAGCCAGTTTGTGGGAGAGTGATGTGGACCCCAAACGAGGCGCTTGTCCGGCCGTCAATACTGGATACAGAGGCATCAGTATAGGCCAGTATAGCTTTCCCCGAATAGGTTCCAATCATCTCCATAGCCACATCCGTGATGGATCGGAGATCCTTTGCATTCCCAGCATTGGTTTCGACCAGGGTCGTGCGTACCTCGGGCATGTAGAAAGCCTCGCCAGGAGGGACCCTAGAGACTGTCTCTAGCATTAGGCGGTCAGTCGGCAGCTTGATCTCGGTCTAGCTATCACGCTTGGTTTCTTTCCGGTTTTTTAGGAGCACCCAGTCTAATGATACAGTGGCGCTCTACCATTTGTCTTTTAGATTCAATTCGACACAATATTTTTTATCACTGGTCAAAATAGTTTTTTAGGCATGAGATATGTTTGCTGTTTTATTTTAATTCTAGGTCGCTAATTTCAAAATGGCCTCCCAAAACAGAGTGCGCTGGAGAGTTATTGTTGAGGCCCTTTACTCCGCATGGAGTCCAAGGAACTAAGTCAGTTGATTTCAGAAAGGACATCCACATTTTTCTATCGACCTCTGTTTTTGAGAAATACGGAGAAAATTTCTTTTTAAATTAAGTAGCCATATTTGAATATATTCAGCTACTAAATATGCATGATATGAAAGATATCAATTCATAGCTAAATAATTACACATTACATGAATCATAACCCCTAAAGTTGTGCAAGGGACTTTGATGCGTAACCTCGGCATTAGGTTGAGTTGGTATATTAAATACTAGTTTCAATTGACTTTATGTCAGTCTAATGTTAGCTGGTCGATTTGTGTTTTTTCCTTCACATTTGCCGGCAGTCAACTGAAATCTCAACGAAGAACAATGAGTTCCTTGACAAGAGAAGTATTTTGAGCTCTATATTGGGTGCAGAAATAGTGACCAAGACAAAATATAGGTTCCGCATATTTATTGTAAATCTCGTACAAACATATTTATTGTAAACTTCGTACAAACAATTTCGGATCAAGGTTGACTGACTATTCTGTTTCGATGCCATTCGGTTCCAATGATGTTGGAGTGAGCAGAAAGATCACACAATAGAATGCAACTTCTGATTGACAAAGTTTTCTAAATTTTCTAATAAAACCAAGAAACTAATTAAATATACCTCTCTCGAATCAGCCATGAGACCAGTACCTCATGAAGACAGTCGTCCAGTTCAGAAACCACCCACTAACATTGAATATCCCGGTAAAGCCCGATTACGTGGAAGAGGGAATAGAAAGTAATCCAGAATGTGCACACCAAGTTCATGTGATCCTGACCTAATTACTCAAAAGCAGAGTTAAATGACGTAGTTCAAGTTTTGGTTTATTTAAGAAACAAGTTTTACTTCTAGATTTCAGGCCTAGTCAGTGGAATCTCTTAGCACACAACACCACCAGTTCAGTTTTTCGTGTTTATCATAAAGTTTTAGTGGAACGTTTCCTTATAAAAATTCTATGAGATTTTGACAAGACGTAAACAGACTTTTGTAAGTTCCTGGACGAACTCATAAACCAGAACTATGAATAGTGTGAAGATCTAGAGAATCTTAAATATCCTATAAACTGTTTCATCAGGACATTTCGAAAATGGAGAAAAATATCAAGACAGAAAAAGTTGAAATGTATTTACCCAGTTTACAATAATTTTCTATTTCAAAGAAAGCTTTTCTGGACACTAATATATATATATATATATATATATATATATATATATATATCCTACTTATAAAGCAGCTATCTTGTCGTCCGGGCAGCGGAAGAGTGTGGGGAAGCCGTTCTATAAATAAACGACCTTCAGAAATAAATAAAACAATAGTATTTGATAAAGTAATCACGTGAACAGCGAGGTCACGAAAACAAAATTCAAAATGGCGTTTGCGTTGTTTCGATTCGATATTTCTTTTTGAAAAATCTACAGTTTTAAATAGTTTCTGTGGATTGTAAAAGTCCTAAATATTAAATAATAATAATAATAATATATAATATCATTCAAATTAGTTTGGTTTTTATTACAACAGATAGCATTTTAACGTCGTCAAACGTAAGCTAGGTCACTAGCGAGCGCGTTCGTAAATACTATCTACGTTTGTGAAAACAAAACTTCTGCATCCGAAGGTACACATTTTTTATTCATTTAAATTTATACTATTTATAAATATTACGGTAATCTCTTATTTTACCAAATATTACATTGCTAACATAAAGGTGGGAGGTATATCACAGAGTATTCCCTGTGATAGTGCACCATATGGATGATCATGTTGAACGGTGTTAAGATTAGGAAATAATGATAACTTGGGCGATAAAGTGGTTGAAATTCCCAATTCAATGTTATGCACTGGCAATTTAGTTACTGAAAACTAATTTGAAAATAAGTGCAAACAAGGACACCATGTCCCACAGGGCAATTTTGTGTCCCAAAAAATGATGACGTCGAGAAGTTGAATGGAGAAATTATGGATGTGCTGGAGGGAGAATACGTGACCTACTTAAGTGATGATTGTATTTTAACAGATGACGATGAGGTGATGAATAATTTTCCTGTTGAACTGCTGCACATTAGGAAGGTGGTATAAATCAGCAGAGGCGTAGCTGGGGGGGGGGGGCGGGGGTACATATGTCCCCGGGCGCTACTCACAATGGGACGCCAAATATATATTTTACATATAATATTATATGATTTTCGAATGGGGGGGGGGGCGCTAAAAATGTATTAAAAAGGTATTGTGCCCCGGGCGCGAGTTAAGCTCGTTACGGCACTGTAAATCAGCACATAATTTACCTAATTAAATTGATAGGAAGGGGTTTAACATTACACCTAGATTTCCCGGGCAACGCCGGGCTTAATATCTAGTATATATATATATATATATATATATATATATATATATATTAGGGTGCATCACCAAATAAAATGTTTAATAATTGATCTGTCTGCTATTTAAATTTGTTCCATTGATCAAAAAAAGCATTGTGTAAAAAAATAAAAAAATATTTGACAATATTTAGAGGTCCCCCGGACTTCAACAAAGTTTGCATAATAAAGCGAAAACTAGATAAAACCATCCTTCTTGTAAAGACTTACTTACAAAAAGTGAAGCGCTATATAAACTGTTTTATAGTCTTTGGTTTTATAATGTTTGGTAGCTATGATTGATTTTGATAAGCAGTTGTGCTAGAAATAAAATTTAAAATTCACATTTTATTAGCAAAAACAACACTTTTCCTTACCGCATATTGATGACCAAGGCAAGCATTTTAATTTCTTTATTTATATTATTTTAATTTCTGATACACACGACCTATAAAATCAGAACATGGAAATGATATGAAAAACAACAATAAAATGTTTACACCTTCTAAGGAAATGCTGGCTGACCCTGGCATCACTTCAACAGTTGCATATCCAGTTATTACTGCGTCTCCTGCCTCGCGAACAAAGAAACCACAAACTCTTCTGAAAACTGAATTGTTTGGCATTGGCCCTGCAATCTGTGTTGATGGTGCTATAATTACTGGAATTATTCGACTACCAACTTGTTTACAAGTTTTGAGGTGCATGATGTATCACTGCAATGTAGCAGCACACAGTGAGCGTCCAGGTTCTCTTGGTGCACCTTCTCGATTTACAACTGCCAAAATTGTGCTGAATCAAGTTACTGCTTTCTACGAAAAAGCAAACATTCCAATGGTGACAGAGAGAAGAGCTTGTGAGAAGATTGTTCAGCTTCTTGATGAATACAATAAACTTCGTTCAATTGATAAAAGTCGCCGAAACACACCAGCCACCAAACGTAAACTGGAACAAATGAAATCTATGTTGGCAACAACTTTTCAACTGTGGCCACCAAATGTCGAGACTATTATCAAGAATGCAGAAGATCTAGCATTCTTGAGGTCTATGAAAGGAGACAGGTCTTCCAGCTTTGGATCATTTGCCTTCCAGAGAGGGTAGCAGTGACGAACCCGATGATTCTACTTCTAAATCTGAAGATAATATGGAGTTTGTTGATAACTGTTTGGATGATATAATGCCATTGCAAAAGCGAAGAAAGCCAACAGGAGCTTTGGTATTTGTACCTCCAGATGTTTTAAGCCGACCAAATCTTGTGTCACTAGCGACAAGATTAAAGATTACACCAACACAGCAGGCAGCTTTCACACAGGGCCTTATTAGCGAGTCTGGGGGTGATGTATCAATGGTGGCTTCTTCCTATGCTACTGCAGATCGTTCACGTCGCAAAGTTGTCAGTGAGATATCTACAAAGATCCACGACTCCTGGGAACCACCCAAACTCTGCACTCTCCACTGGGATGGCAAACTGACACCTTCTCTAAAAAATCATCGTGTCACTGAAGAACGCATAACAGTTGTTGTCGGTGATGCAAAGCAATTGAAACTTCTAGGAGTGCCAAATTATGCCAAGGCAACAAAGAAACCCGTTGGTGAAATAATTGCAGAATTAACCATGAAGCTAATGACAGAGTGGCATTGTAATGATTGTATCGTTAATATGACATTCGACACAACAAGATCAAACACTGGTCATCAGACTGCTGCCTGCATTGTCATACAAAATATGCTACAACGTGCTCTTCTGTGGTCAGGTTGTCGCCATCACATTGGTGAAGTTATCCTCTCGCATGTGTTTGCAGACATGAAAATAGAAGTTTCCAAATCCCCGGATATAACTTTGTTCACCAAGCTGTGAAGTAATTGGGAGTTGGTGGCACATAATTGGTCTCACGTTTGTAGTTCGTTTACGTTAGCTGATCATGACCTGAAGGCTCAAGAGCGACTGATGATAATGAGAGATGCGGTAATTGCACATACCAACTCTAGTAAACAAACCGAATTCTTGCGAGACGACTACCACGAATTCTTTAAGCTGTCCCTTGTTTACCTGAATGCTACAAATAAGGAGGTTAACTTTAAAAGACCAGGTGCCCTGCACAAAGCACGATGGTTGACAAAGCTGATATATTGCCTCAAGATTGCACTGTGTGAGAAACAAATTCAATTATTTCTTCCAGGTACTATTACCACACGTGATCAATTGCCAAAGATTCGTGCATTTGCTACATTTGTAACACATGTTCACGTCATGTGGTGGCTCACTTGCAAAAAGAGTGTGGATGCACCATGGAATCATCTACAGCTCTAAAAGCGACTTTTGGATTACAACGATGTCAACAGAGACATATCCAAGTCAGCAATCCGTGCCCTGAATAGGCATCTGTGGTACCTCACTTCTAAAATGATCCCACTTGCTCTGTTCAGCAATGAAGTACCTGTGTTGGAAAAGCGAGCTCTAGCAGATGCTCTGCTAAGGCTTCGACCAGTGGTTGCCCTCCAAACTCCACAGAATCGATTTGGAAATGGTTGGGGAAAACCACGATTCCAATCAATTGATTCTAAAACTCGGTTGTGTGATCTGGCTGGAGTTGACTCGTGGTTTACTATATACAGACTTCAACTGGACACAGGATTCCTCCAACTGCCTGTTGATGATTGGTGCCAAACAGCTTCTTACATTGCCAGTGCAGAAAATGTTGCTGCTATTAACGTTGTTAACGATTGTGCCGAGAGAGGAGTGAAACTGGCATCTGACTTTGTTGAAGCAGCGCGAAGGGATGAACATTTTCAAAACATTCTTCAAGTGGTAGAAATGGACCGCAAAAACATCTCAAATGTGCGTAAACCTTACAAACGTGCAACAAAGTGAAACTGAATTAAATGCAACAGTAATAAATCATTTAATACTTTAATGTAATTTTTATATAGGCTAGAATAAACTTTTTTTTTCTTTACATGTTTTGTGATTTCTTGGGCGGGGGGGGGGAGCTCTAAATCAACTCTGGTTTGAAAAATATTTTACACAAGTTATTATTAATGATATTAGAACAAATTAGAAACATAGACAGCTCAAAAACAAACAATCAATTTTTTCCTCTATTGTGGTGATGCACCCTAATATATATATATATATATATATATATATATATATATATATATATATATATGTGTGTGTGTGTGTGTGTGTGTGTGTGTGTGTGTGTCAGGATATTATGGTGTGCGGGGATAGAGAGAGCATGCATGTGTGACTGGAAACTGAGTTGTGTTCTCCGTGTGTGTGTAGCTGGACAGGAAAAGCAGGAGTTAATTAGAGGAGTTAAGTGTGCTGAGAAGACGGGCAGAGTTGAAGGGATGTCAATACATGGAGTTGTATTCTAATGGACTTTAGATATTCTTTTGATTAAAATTTTCTTGTGTTAATTCAACAATTTGGGCTTGTATAATTATTTGTGTGTATGCTGTTTCCAATTAATCCGACCTTGACTGACAATATATATATGTGTGTGTGTATGTGTGCCGTCATATAATGTTGATTACTTTTCTTTAATTTACTGACCTAGTAGAAGAATGTTACGGGAAGTACGTAATTATAAGGAGACTGGCCTGAAAAGGGGAGGGTGGGGTGGGGGGGGGAACCAAGTTCCTAATTCCCTACATAATTTCGGCCCTTAAAACTTTATACAATTGTGAACAATGTATGTACTATTTCGTTGATTTCTACTCTATTTACCATTAATTTTGTGTTATTTTAGGTTTAAATGATAAGAAGGGTAAGGGTTACTCCATTTACTGGCTGCTATTTAAATTATTTTTAACAAAACTGCAACATGCCATGCATTATTGAAACGTAGTTAAAATTATATATTTCTAATTTATAGCTAAACAATCGGTACTAAAATGCACCATTCCAGATATGGAACTGCAAAAAATTTCTTGGGGAGGGGACTCACTGAGGTCCCCTCCCAAAACCCCTCCTCTCCGTTCGCAAACTTTCGGCGCTTCGCACCTCCATCTTCGCCCCCCTCCCCCTGAACATTTTTTCTACCCCACCAGCGGCGGAATTATGGGGAGGGGCCGGGGGGGCATGTTCCCCCCACCTCCGGTTATCGCAAGTTTAGGAAATGCATCATTAAATTATCGAAATATTTTTTGTTCAAAGACCAATTTTCAACAATGAAAACAGTTTCGCCCCCCCGGGGGTCAAAGTCCCCCCCCTTCCCGTCAAAGTTGAATAGATCCGCCCCTGTATCCCAGGATCAGTTCTTCGGCAACCCCCCCCCCCCCCGCCGAAAAAAAATTCCCCGCCCCCCAATGCAATAATCCTGGCTACGGGCCTGCCCGGGTCCGAATAGTCACTTCGAATTTATAAATAATTAATATAAATACTGAAGTCTTTAAAATATTTTAAATAATGTATCAATTTACTATTGGCTAATTTGATCATTGAAATAACTTTTTAGTACTTATGAAAATGGCGACTAGTGAAACCTCGATCGAAAATAATGATATGATTCTGGATGCACTGAAATGGTTTGTTTTTAGTAAAACCGACAATGCGTATATTTTTTCATATTCCTCACTAAGGGGGTGAACGCGGCAAAATTTGCATAACTTTTTATCAGCGGGATGTTAGCGTGGAGCAATTACAAAAATTGTTGTCTCGTGTGATACTATCTTAGGGAGCCGGAGCCGTAAAATTTGTGGGAGCCGGAGCCGAAAAAAAATATGGCTGCTCCGCAAGCCTGGTGAAAACTACGCATAAAGTATCACAATATACTAAAACATTCATACTAAAAAAAAAGTGGACACCATGTTTTATTTTTTCCCTAGCTAATTAAGTGCACTTTAACGCTGTATTACTTCCAGTAAGCATTGTTTACCTGAGCGATGTTAGAGTTACCATTTATTACAAAAGATACAAAGCGCCCATGCTTTTATTATAAACCTTAAAAATTTCTGTATGATGTATAAAAAAATTCTTTACTTTTTTCTATCAATATTTTAATAAAAGTTAACTTTTTAAACTTTTTTTTTTCAAAATATTTTTATAGTTACTAGCTCCGTTTGGTTATTCTAAGGTTTTTTGGGAAATTTGTAATTAAAAATCAGTAACCAATCGATGTGAAATTTTGATGACATTATACATTTTTAAACCGTTCTAGTCAATTAATTAAAACCTCATGAAGTCAGAAGCTAATTACCTTTTTGGCAATATATATATATATATATATATATATATATATATATATATATATATATATATATATATATATATATATATATATATATATATATAAGAACAGAGTGTAAGTAAGAAATTAAGAAAGTAAGTAGCTGAATTGAACGTGCCACACCAACTTACCTCAATGCTGCAAAATGGCATAATGAAGTATTTATTTTTAGCGCATTTTCGAGAAGTCGAATGCGCTATTGTCCCCGTTCTGTCCGTCTGTCATCATCCGTCTGTTTGTCATCACCCTAGATCTCAGCAACCATAAGTCCTAGACCCATGATGTATATACTTTTTTTGTAGGTCTTGGCCTGCCATTCCTGCATCAAAAGTCCATTTCGCGATCTGACCTCTGAGGGCTGGGCATCAGTGTTTCGTAGGGTACCGTTTTTGACCATATAAGCTATATTAATAATTATGTCATTTTCATGGCCCCACTCTACACTTTATACATAACGATACAAGAATAAGGGCCCTAGGGGCGCCAAGAGTATCTATCCCCCTAACATAAATTTTGGTCATGCCCTCTGGTGGCTGGGCATCAGTGTTTCTTAGGGTACCGGTTTTTTAATATTTTTTTCAGATATATGCATTACACAATTAATTTATAAACATTTCCATAATTTACACATATTTACTGAAAGCTAATATACGTACTGATACATAACACGAAAATGCGCTAACACGTCCTGTGTCCAGAATGGAACAGGCTTAAGATGATGTTTACTTTTCAGTGCATTTTTATAAAAACTTATTTTTAACGCTTCTTTTTGATTTTAACATTGAGAGAATTAATTAATTACATTATGTAGGTGGCATAAATAAACACCCATATCTTTACCTAAGTGAATAAAACTTAATTAATCGTATGTTAAATTGATTAGGAAGGGGTGTCACATTACACCTAGATTTCCTGGGCAACGCCGGACTTAATAGCTAGTGTTTATATAAAGAGAGAAATAAAAAAAAAGAGATTATGATGTCACAATTAAAGCACGTGTCTGTGAAAGTGCAACGTTTTTCTTGTGCGTTTTTTTTTTTAATATTTCAAATCAACTTTACCAACTAAAGCAATTTTTTTTTAAGTTAAAGAAAAGCTTTGCAATCTCTCTATATATACAATTCTCTTTGTCGCCCAACCATTTGGGATAACACGTAGCAAGACGCCAGTCTATATATAGACAGATTAGTCGCGTTTGAGGATTTCCCGAATATGTCAAAGCAAGCAAGGCGCATTCAGCATTCAACAACGTTCGACAACTCGAGTTGTTTTCTGATTTCTTTGTGCTGCTGTTTTGGGGAAAATCCCGATTAAGTAAATTATAGATATGTATGGCGCATTACAAACAAATGTTAACTGTTTCAGAATATGTACGCATTACAAAAAAAATTAACTAACATCTATCTGTACTGAATAGTTTAGGTACTGTAGGATGAAGGTTATACGAAAAGAATCTTAAGCTGTGTTGAGCAAGTCTAAAAAAAAAAACACAACGGCTGCCTACAGGTAATATGGAGACTGGCATGACCTGAATGAAAAAAAAATGTTACATCAAAATAACACTTTAGTGTGCTGGGGGAAGGGTGGATAGAGGCAGACACAAAGCGAATTGTTGCAAACCAAAAATAAAAAGCAATGCAAATTAAAACACCCACCCTCAGAAATATGTTTGTTAGAAACTAAACGATGAAAAAAAATTAAAATTCAAAGAAAAATATCCTGCTCTTAAAAAAGGCATTAAAATATATGTAACCAATAAAGAGAAAATTAATTCTGGCAGCTCATCAAGAATCAAGGCATCCAAAGAATTAACTAAAAATCTGTAAACAATAAAATAAAAAACAAGTTGCTGGAAGGTATCAGATAGTGACCATAAAGTCTGCAATGATAGGTCAAAGTTCAACTTTGCATTGTTTGATTGCTTATTTAAAAAATAATTACAGTAATTATATTGATAGGGCGGTGTAGACTACGCCGTGGGATGACTAGTTTTTTTTTTATAGTTTTTTTTTTTTCATTTCGGCGCGCTTCATGATCTCCTTGGCGACATCTGAGAATTTAATTAATTGACATGAACATTTTAAAATGGTGTATTGTCATCAAGAATATACAAACGTTCTAAATTTCAAACCAATTTGATTCTAAAAATTGGTGAAAATTGATATAAATTTCACAAAACCCAGAATTTATTGTTAGAGAGCGACTGGAATGAAAAGACTGGCCCATTGGCGAGATTCACTATACTTAACAAAGAGCTTCATTTGATCACCCATACTGCTTGTACATTCAGTTATAATCCCAGTCGATAAATTATGTTTTACATTTTATTTAATAAAATAGGTTCTAAGGTCTAATATAACAAATTCTAACATGCATTCAGTACGATCAATTAAATGCTCTAGTATAACAAATTCTAACATGCATTCAGTATGATCAATTAAATGCTCTATAATAGTAAGTTGGATATTCTGGTCAATAAATTAAAATGAACATTTTGGTCAATACGTTTTGTTGGGTATTCTCTGGTCAATAAATTAAAATGGACATTTTGGTCAATAAGTTTTGTTGGGTATTCTCTGGTCAATAAATTAAAATGGACATTTTGGTCAATAAGTTTTGTTGGGTATTCTCTGGTCAATAAATTAAGTTTAACATGAATGTCGTCAAGCAGTTTCTAGTGAAGACATATTTCTTTCTATTGACCAACTATCAATTTAAATCAACACGTACAGAATCAATCAGTGAGTCTGATCGATAAGGTACGTGACAAACGCTATTGTGCACTGGGAGAGTCCCCCCCTTACTGTTAAGGACTTGCTGAACGTTAAAGTGCACCAATAAAAGAGTTAAAGTGAAATGTCGCAGTCACAATTAGTCTGGCGTAGCGACAATTGCAGACATTTCTATGGAGTACATGATGCATAATTCTTTAAACAACAGCCTGCTCCATACAGGCAATGACAACTGAATACAGGAGTTTTTATTTCCACCCTTTGATACTGTGTTTCAGGGGTGTATGGCGCCTCACATGAGTATGGGGGTATACAATAATGGCATTTGTTTTGGGGAAGAACTCCAAATTGAAAGTATATTATATTAAGATGAACATTATTATACATTTTTGAATCCTCCCATCATATAGTAGTGTATTTTAAAAAAAATAACCATCAATAATATGTAAATTGTTCTTACTATAATTTGTAATCGAAATAAATATTTTTCATCCCAAGTCTGTCTGCTGCAGATAGAAAGGAAGAATACTGGTTTTTTTCTGTTTTTCTGCGTCTCGAGTGGATAAATGTTCTTAACAAATCTACAGTTTTAAATATGAGACGTAAAACTCTGACTCTATGCAGAAAAAAATTGTAAAAGTGTGGACATTATGGGGCACAGATGTCGTGGCACGCGCTCGGTGTACCCGTCATCAGACCCACCTCTGAATACCCCCCCCCCCCAACCAACTCAATTTCAGCCCGAATGAACGGACCACAAACCTGCAAACAGAATCTTCGATTGGAATTGAAAATCAAACACGAACATTCCCCTCCCCACCAGGCAGTTGCCGCCCAGCAACCAATCGCGTCTTGAATCGGTCGTCAACACAAAGTGATCGCAATGTTTACACACGATAAGAGTGCGATCATAATAAAAGAAAAGAATAAAAAAGAAAAAGAAAACTGTTATAGAAAGCTGAGAGATCTTTTTTCCTTTCATTGTAAGCAATTACCGTTCTTGCTATTCTCATTTTAAGAGTTTGAATAGCCGAATATAGATTTTTTGTTCAAGAACGTAAGTAGCAACTTTATGTTTGAATAGTCAGAACTTAGTTATTGAAAGACAGGTGTAAAAAAAAAACAAATTCTACGGGGGAAAGGCCAGCCAGGGATTCAACGAATATGTGCAGACTGTGATCAGACAGAACTATGTGCAGACTGTGATCAGACAGAACTATGTACAGCCTGTGATCAGACAGAACTATGTACAGACTGTGATCAGACAGAACTATGTACAGACTGTGATCAGACAGAACTATGTACAGACTGTGATCAGACAGAACTATGTACAGACTGTGATCAGACAGAACTATGTTTAGACTGTGATCAGACAGAACTATGTACAGACTGTGATCAGACAGAACTATGTACAGACTGTGATCAGACAGAACTATGTACAGACTGTGATCAGACAGAACTATGTACAGACTGTGATCAGACAGAACTATGTACAGACTGTGATCAGACAGAACTATGTACAGACTGTGATCAGACAGAACTATGTACAGACTGTGATCAGACAGAACTATGTACACTGTGATCAGACAGAACTATGTACAGACTGTGATCAGACAGAACTATGTACAGCCTGTGATCAAACAGAACTATGTGCAGACTGTGATCAGACAGAACTATGTACAGACTGTGATCAGACAGAACTAAGTACAGACTGTGATCAGACAGAACTATGTACAGACTGTGATCAGACAGAACTATGTACAGACTGTGATCAGACAGAACTATGTATAGACTGTGATCAGACAGAACTATGTACAGACTGTGATCAGACAGAACTATGTACAGACTGTGATCAGACAGAACTATGTACAGACTGTGATCAGACAGAACTATGTACAGACTGTGATCAGACAGAACTATGTACAGACTGTGATCAGACAGAACTATGTACAGACTGTGATCAGACAGAACTATGTACACTGTGATCAGACAGAACTATGTACAGACTGTGATCAGACAGAACTATGTACAGCCTGTGATCAAACAGAACTATGTGCAGACTGTGATCAGACAGAACTATGTACAGACTGTGATCAGACAGAACTATGTACAGACTGTGATCAGACAGAACTATGTGCAGACTGTGATCAGACAGAACTATGTGCAGACTGTGATCAGACAGAACTATGTGCAGACTGTGATCAGACAGAACTATGACGCTATTCATGGAAAAGTGACTAGGGCCCAGACGACCTAAGGGCAATGTGCTCCCCCACGTCCAGGAAGGTTTGCGATCAAAGCCATCTTAAGGAATAGATCAACTTGACGCTCAGGGGATTTATAGGGACCGCCTTCAGTACAGATGCCAATCAAATATGATGTAATGGGGCCACTTTCAGTACAGATGTCAATCAAATATGATGTAATGGGACCGCCTTCAGTACAGATGTCAATCAAATATGATGTAATGGGGCCACTTTCAGTACAGATGTCAATCAAATATGATGTATAGGGACCGCCTTCAGTACAGATGTCAATCAAATATGATGTAATGGGGCCACTTTCAGTACAGATTTCAATCAAATATGATGTATAGGGACTCCAAAAGTTACGTTATGCTAAGCCCCACCCCCATTAGAGACTCATCCTAGGCCCAGCAATACTCGCCCTAGGCCCAACATTAGTCAGTCCTAAGCCCAGCACTAGACACGCCCTAGGCCCAGCCTTAGACACTTCCCCAAGGACCAAGGCATTTAATCTTAAAGCTACCATGTATATCTGTGTAAAATAATTCATTAAGATCATTTTAAATGCATTGTGTCTGTGATTTATTAATCAGTCTTTCAAACAGCAACATTTCTTACTGTTTAAATAAAGGTTTCCTTAAATAAGGTCGTCGGCATCCATCCGTCTCGAGAGACGATGGTGTAGCTAAGTTGAGTCTACAAAACACCGCCGGGAATGGCTGTGCAGTCCGACTCGGGAGTGGCAATCCCTGCCGCACTTGTCACACTTGAAGATAGTTGGTTGTTGTAGTTGTTGTTGTAGCTGTTCTTTTTTCCGCTTCCGTCTTGTTCTTTTCAGGGCAGCATTATCCTGTCGCTCAGCCTCTGCGCGCAATGAACCCTGCCGGACAGCGAGCCTCCATGACTGGCGGTCGGCTGCTTGGCTCTCCCAGGAGTTGGGGTTAATGGAGCACTCTTTCATATCCTTTTTGCAGGTGTCTTTGTAGCGCATTTTAGGTCGCCCTGTTTTCCTCTGGCCGGTAACTAACTCGCCATAGAGTAGGTCCTTCGGGATGCGGCCTGCGTCCATTCTTTTGACATGACCGAGCCATCTGAGGCGTCTCTCGCTGAGAACTGCAAACAAGCTGCTCATGTTGGCCCTCTCCAGTGTTGGGGATCTTGTCTTGCCACTTTATCTGCAGTATACGTCGCAGGCACCTCATGTGGAAATTGTTTAGCTTTCTTTCGTGCCTCGCGTAAGTGGTCCACGTCTCGCATCCATAGAGGAGGGTACTAAGTATGCAGGCCTGGTAGACGCGCAATCTGGTATTTTCGGTGAGGCTGGGGTTTTCCTTAAACTTACCTTAAATAAGGTAATTATATGGTAAAGTAAGGTTTCATTTCAAGTACTGGAATATGCATACACTCAAGATACTTGCTCATTTATCGGGAAGAAGAAAGACAAACATACTGACAGACTGATAGTTAGTTGGATAGAGATAGATCGATAATAATATAACTACTACTAATAGTATAAGTACTACTAATAATATAAGTACTACTAATAATATAAGAACTACTAATAGTATAAGTACTACTAATAATATAAGTACTACTAATAATATAAGTACTACTAATAATATAAGTACTGCTAATAATATAAGTACTACTAATAATATAAGTACTACTAATAATATAATATGTAGTCTATGTTTCTAAATGTACACAATGAACAAAAAAAAAACATTCTCGGAACTTCAGTATGTGTACATTCTTCAAAATGTTAATGTCTTATTTCTACTACTAAAGTGGTGCCAAGGACTCTTTAATCGTTTACCACAATGAGTTACAAGTTGAAGAGATAAGGGCAGGCTTGACTACACAACGGTTCTAATAATAATTTAAAGAGACCATCATGAAGAATTAACGAACTTTCATTCATTTTGTTTTTACCGCCTCCGATGGCTACAGAGATTTTTATTTAAACTGGAGAAGTCGGCCACTTACAGTGTAGCTTATAATTGACCTAGCTTTTATTAATGTAATGCACTTTCGTCTTTCTACAGACATAGACTATCCCACTCCCTTTTGCTGATACCACTAATTGGAGGAAGAGAAATATTACCTATCAATACTTCCATAAGTAGACGGGCTCTTAAAATAGTTTGTTATTGCATACATTGAATTATACTTTATATTTATGTTCAAACAAGATAACTAAGTTATAGTCGATATATTAAATCACACATAGACAAACAATGTCCCTTGAGACAAGTACGGTCAGTCTTTTATTTGATTCGGCTCGCGCTCTGCTCCTCTAGAATATTTTACATCTATAACAACTACACTATATTAATTCATATAACTGCATCAATATGTTAATGGTCTAGCCTATTATTACATTTATGCAGGCCCGAAGCGTGCGGGGAGGGGCCAAGGGGCCTCCCCTGCGTTTTGTCTGGCCCCCTCTGCTTGTTTGCTCTACTTAGTAACATGTATTTCCTGCCCCCCACCCCGCTATTGGCCTGGCCCCTGCTGTAGAATGTTCACTCTACGGGGCTGCATCTATGACAACTACACTATATTAATTCATATAACTGCATCAATATGTTAATGGTCTAGCCTATTATTACATCAATATGTTAATGGTCCAGCCTATTATTACATCAATATGTTAATGGTCAAGCCTATTATTACATCAATATGTTAATGGTCTAGCCTATTATTACATCAATATGTTAATGGTCTAGCCTATTATTACATTAATATGTTAATGGTCTAGCCTATTATTACATCAATATGTTAATGGTCTAGCCTATTATTACATCAATATGTTAATGGTCAAGCGTATTATTACATCAATATGTTAATGGTCAAGCCTATTATTACATCAGTATGTTAATGGTCTAGCCTATTATTACATCAATATGTTAACGGTCTAGCCTATTATTACATCAATATGTTAACGGTCTAGCCTATTATTGGGTCTGCCCAAGCCTAAAAAAGTCGGACGAATAAAACAAAAAATTATGCGTTAAATTAGTATCTATCGCACCCCCCCCCCTTTTTATTCGTCCGACTTTATTAGGCTTGGGCAGACCCCAAAAAAAGTAATAAAGAATAAATGCCATGCATGCGCACATCTTTACTTTATTTTTAGACATATATCCTGACAACTAAAGTCTAAAAGGATACATTCTGAAAAAAAAACAATAAAAAAAATGTCTCTCAGAGGAATCGAACCTCTGGATATAGTCAGCACAAAAATGAGTCATGGCCAAGCGTCTAAACCATTCTGCTAGCGCGCCACACAAACTAAGCAACAATTGTAATGAAACAAAATGTGCTCGGTTATGTTTTCACTTTCTGTTGACCTAGTTTTAGGCTTATATTCTTATTTTGTAATTTAAAATAATTCAAAGCCGTATTTATTTAAAAAAAAATATTATAAAAGCTGAGAACTTAATTTGTATAGAAATTAGCAGAATTTCTTTTTTTTTTTTAACATTATATCGCTAAAAATACGGAGTCCCGAAAGTCGCGCATGCGCACATATATGGATGGTACCTGGACAAAAATAATACGGGTTCTGAACAGATAGAACCGTAGCCACTGCGTATATTTTATAACAATGATAAAAAATGTCGGCAAATAAGTTTAAAAAAATGTTAAAGAAATTAGGTTTCAATGAAACGCCTATTGGTGCTACGTGCAAACAGAATATTACGCCTATTGGTGCCACGCGCAAAAAAATTATACGCCTATTGGTGCCACGTGCAATCAGAATATTACGCCTATTGGTGCCACATGCAAACATAATATTACGCCTATTCCATCAGGCTATGTTTATATTTGTACATATTTTAGAATTACAGAGGTAAATTAGAATTCATTAGCCATTTAATGAAATACATTATTTAAATGATATGAAGTCTTATATTTTAAATTTTTCAGAGTATTTGAATGTGTTTTGGTGGAGGGACAGATTGCTTTCCACTATTGGATATATTGGATGGACTTCCATTTTTGTTTACGATTTTAGCGTCAGGAAGGGGATATAGAGCATAGGCTTGAAGTTCCGAGTTAAGGCCACACGAAATAAAAATAGCTTACAGACCACTGGAATTTTGCAGAAACATCACAGGAAATAGAAAATAGCTTACAGAGACCACTTGAATTTTGCAGAAACATCACAGGAAATAGAAAATAATTACAGAGACCACTGGAATTTTGCAGAAACAGCACAGGAAATCACTTCAAACAGCTCTCGATTGAGTGAGTCAGTGGCTCTTTGCCAACCCTATTATAACATTTTAATTCGATCATAATGCTCTGCGGTACAGGTGTTTACCATTTCCAACTAGTCCAGCCACTTACCTATGTTGTCCTCGGTGTTTCGTTAGCCACTGAATGCACAGCTATGCTAAGAAAGTTAAAGATGCAAAAAGGGCACTACAAAAGCTGACCCATAATGGCTTATAATATCAAGAAATAAATACTAATGGGTCTTATAATATCAATAAATAAATACTAATGATTCACGATTCTATAAGAGCGGAGTTAGGGAAGGGAGAATAATAAAGATTATTTTTAATCTGTGTGAAGTAGAAGAATCTGGAACCTTAACAGAAAACAAAACAGAGTACTCATGTAGTAACTACATGAACAAATTATCACATTATTATTACTTTGTCTAAATTAGTGGAAATATCATTAAGTAAAAACAATGGTATTTTTTTTTCTTACAAAATATTGATTGAGTTTATAATTTTTCTGGTGGCGTCCAAATTTAGTAAAATTAGAATCACTGTAAACAAAGTAGTACTTATGTAATCGTTGTATGACTCAAGACAACATTACGTAATCGTACTCATATAAATGTCATTCTAAAAGTCTGTTAAGCAGCATCTGACATTGAACAGATGACATCGGGTAAGTTTACCACCGCTTTGATTATTAATTTGGTTTCTATGTTGCTTTTTACCTAACCTCTAACCTATAAACTGCTGAAATGAATCCACCCTAGGATGAGCCAGCTCTCTGTTTGGTTGGCCCATCTGGTATGAACAGTTTGAATTGAAACCAATCAATGACGCTGTATTGTGATTTGAATTTTTTTAAATTAGCAATAAAATTCTATACTTACACCCCCCCCCCCCCCCAAATCCTGTCTTTAAACTATTCAAAATGCATAAAGAGTATTGGAAACATGTTTTATACATTTAATTAAAATATTCAATAAATGTCTCCTTTTAAATTAAAAAAAGTTATAAGTTCCAAACTATCCTGAATGTCGTGACACTCTTCTATATGCCAGATAAATTATGGAACAGAGTTGCAAAGGCCATGCCAAGTGTTCCGCAAAAAAAAAAAATCCCATTCAGTAACTCTTATTCAATGGTTATTTGGGCCTAGGAGATGGGGGTGTTCTTGTAAAACAGAGTTGCGCGAGAGAATGAAAGACAACAGATATTGGACGAGATGTTTGTTTCTTACATTCTATAACTTTAAGGCAATGATCTGTTTAACATTTGCTATCCACAACCCACTAAATGTGTTTCGCTAAAATTAATTGTAAATATCTATTCATTGTTGACACATACAGTGTCTTCTTTATCATTTATAAACAATCGGGGATGCCCTTAAAAGAATGTTTTTTTTAAAAAAGAATGTTGAATGTTCTACTTAGTTGGCATGCAATATTAAAATGTTACTACCCAACAACTACTGTACAGCTGGTGAGATGGGAGTAGACAGTTCATGAGTGAGACTATACAACAACTACTGTACAGCTGGTGAGATGGGAGTTGACAGTTCATGAGTGAGACTATACAACAAATACTGTACAGCTGGTGAGATGGGAGTAGACAGTTCATGAGTGAGACTATACAACAACTGTACAGCTGGTGAGATGGGAGTAGACAGTTCATGAGTGAGACTATACAACAACTACTGTACAGCTGGTGAGATGGGAGTTGACAGTTCATGAGTGAGACTACCCAACAACTACGGCACAGCTGGTGAAATGGGAGTAGACAGTTCATGGAGACTAGATACATCGATATTACACAGACGCCTTTTTACAACTATAATGTAATCATCTAAAAATAAATTAGCTTCGGAATTCTACAAACTGTAATTTTTTGACTTAAAATGATAAAAACAGTGTAATTTTATAAGACAAATAGACTCGTGGGAGAAATATGAGCGATCCACGGATGATGATGATGATGATGATAACTAAACGAGAACAGGTCCCAAATTGAGTTACAAGATGTGAGGACAATCCAACTAAACGAAAACAGGTCCCAAATTGAGTTACAAGATGTGAGGACAATCCAACTAAACGAAAACAGGTCCCAAATTGAGTTACAAGATGTGAGGACAATCCAACTAAACGAAAACATGTTCCAAATTGAGTTACAAGATGTGAGGACAATCCAACTAAACGAAAACAGGTCCCAAATTGAGTTACAAGATGTGAGGACAATCCAACTAAACGAAAACATGTTCCAAATTGAGTTACAAGATGTGAGGACAATCCAACTAAACGAAAACATGTTCCAAATTGAGTTACAAGATGTGAGGACAATCCAACTAAACGAAAACAGGTCCCAAATTGAGTTACAAGATGTGAGGACAATCCAACTAAACGAAAACATGTTCCAAATTGAGTTACAAGATGTGAGGACAATCCAACTAAACGAAAACAGGTCCCAAATTGAGTTACAAGATATGAGGACAATCCACTAAACGAAAACATATCCCAAATTGAGTTACAAGATGTGAGGACAATCCAACTAAACGAAAACAGGTCCCAAATTGAGTTACAAGATGTGAGGACAATCCAACTAAACGAAAACAGGTCCCAAATTGAGTTACAAGATGTGAGGGCAATCCAACTAAACGAAAACATGTTCCAAATTGAGTTACAAGATGTGAGGACAATCCAACTAAACGAAAACAGGTCCCAATTTGAGTTACAAGATTTGAGGACAAATAAAAAAAATATCTAAAACTTCAGACACATAAAGTGAAGAGAAATAAATAAAAAAAAAAAAACGTAAAAAAATGTATAGAACAACTGCACTATACAATAAGTTGAGTATTTCGTCTTAATCATCCGAACTATATTTCACATATATTGTACACCTATGCGCGTAGTTTTTATCCAAATATATATGTAGATACAAAACAAATCAAGACGAAGAGAATAAAACTTTTTCAAAGATTATTTAAAATGTCATAGTAGTCACCCTTAATAAGTGTCTTTTATTAATTTTATATAAATGTATATAATTCCTCTTTTTTTTTCTTTTTGTCAAGATAGTTATAAAAAGTAAATATTTCTGATATATATATATATATATATATATATATATATATATATATATATATAGGCTATATATATATAGGCAATATATATATATATATATATATATGTGTGTGTGTGTGTGTGATATGGTTTAATTCAGTGTAGTTTCACCAAAAATAATTCAGTCAATACTAAATTCTAATATCTTACGTATGATATTCCGATATCCACTGTATTAACACTCAGCTTTAGTGAATTAAACAGTTGTTATTGTTGGCTTAGATTCCCCTTTGCTACCCCCGCAGTTCGATTGGATCAAAGACGGCGTACGCGTTATCGCAGTGCGTAGAAAAAGAGAAAACATAGCACTTATCTTGTGACTTTATGTCAAAGGAAATAAATCTCTTGATTAAGTGCGCATAAAGAAAATCGTAGGCCGTTTTGTAATTGTATTCAAATCAATACATATTTTGCCAAGCATTGGGCATTATTGGTGGCTTCTCCACATATAAACATTAAAGAAAGTCATTTATCCTGGTAACGATGTAAACAATGCCCCTTCATGGTCGGTGTGCTACTTTTACCTGGTGTCAGTTTCCCGATCAAACATCGAGACAATAATTTGATGAAAAAATAATGAACTGGAATAAAATTTTCAGATCAACGTTAGACTTGTATAAACAACGTCACGAAAGTATATTTCCTTCAACTGACATTGTACATTTAATATGCATGTGTACTATTGCAGTCTATATTGCATTTTGTCACAAAAGTATTACCCCGTCAACTGACATTGTACATTGTGGTATTTAAATTTTAATTTTTTTCCCTTTACAAACAGACCAGAGCCAATGCATTGATCAAAAGAAATATTTAGCTATTAAAAGTATCTTTCACTTCTTTAAAAAATGTAATGATTACTAAAGAACTACACCTAGCATTGTGTATAGTTGGTCATAGCAACTATCAATAAGTACTTTCTATCACTTGGTTTGTACTTTCTATCAATCACTTGGTTTGTACTTTCTATCACTTGGTTTGTACTTTCTATCACTCTGTTAACCCGAAGTAAAATCGTCTATACGTAAAGTTAATTACTTACCAAGTTACTAGAAGAGGTTAACACTCAATTTCAACTATGTATGTATCTAGCTCGGTATGTATCTCCAGAAACACATACATGTAAGTATGTATCTCCAGCTCTGTTGAACTCTATCGTGGATCAAATGAAAGGTTTATTTCTTTATGAAACCTTTTCAAAAAAATCAATATCTTATCAGTGGTGACCTTTAGAATTAAATATCGACCTGACTACCTTGACATTAAATAAATATTAGGCTCCACTATTCTATAGGCTTGAAAACAACAACAACAACTACCTGTTGGAATAGGCAGGATTAAATTATTTCATAAACTAGCGCAACCCATTGGTCAAGTCAAATTAGAATAAAACTGAACGATATAAGCTTGTCTTGACAACTCAACTCAATAAATTAAAAAAAAATACTTACGTAAGTAAGTTATTTTGAATTCCTTGTGTTTATAAAAATAATAAACTTTTAATAAAAGTATTCATTCAATGTACATTTTCCTTAAATCACATAAAATATTTTTAGATATTATAATGACAAAAAAAATTATATATAAGACTTAAACAACTTCACTTCTTGTACATACGGTGCTGTATTTACTTTGACTAGATAATATCAAGGCGTATTATTTTCCCGCTACAATAATTAATAAAATGTAATTTGCTTCATTAATAGTCAAAAAGTTACACCATTGACTCAAAAATAGTTTATTGCCAGAATCATCTACACGTGTGTCATATTTTAGTTTTCTTACCAAATGAGAACAGGTCCTTAATTGAGTTACAAGATTTGAAGACAAATGCACGCCTTACCATCATAAGACAGTGAAACTAATTAAATGGTTATAAAAAGGAGTTGTGTGTGTGTGTGTGTGTGTGTGTGTGATATTTTAACATAAATACTATTGGCTGTTAGAAGAGTTTCGTAGAGATAACAAGTAATCTATTGATACATCATAATTTAGAATGGGGTAAACCGGTTTTAAATAATAATAATAATAATAATAATGTATTATTTTATTTTTTATTTTTAAAAAAAAAGGAGACATAATGCACTTAGTAAAAAAAACCCTGCCAAAAGTAAAAATAAAGATAAGCTATCACAATGTCTCCCATACAAGCGATCACAATGTCTCACATACAAGCTATCACAATGTCTCACATAAAAGCTATCACAATGTCTCACATAAAATCTATCACAATGTCTCACATACAAGCTATCACAATGTCTCACATACAAGCTATCACAATGTCTCACACCATAATGCCTCTTGAGATATAAAGTAACATTTATTATTTCATCTGTAGTTCTTGAGATGTAAATGTTTCTTCTAAGAACTTTTTTATTGTATTAAATTTAAATCAGTCTCGGTATCAGGTGAGTTCCTGAAACTTACCCCCAACTGATTGGATTTAATTGTAATGTTAGTGGGTTTTTTTTAATGGTAACAGTAACTTCTGTTTTATAAAACTTATTCTCATTTCTATATTCAGGTTATTATTTGTCCCATGACTAACATGGTCAATGACGTATCATTATGCTACGTAAAGAAAATAAACTTATGCAAACAAAACAAAAAAACATTGTAAAAAAAGTTAAACTATGTATTTAGTTCGGTGGTAAATAAAAGTGAAACAAAATATTTTTAGTTGAAAAATTGTTGCTGTTTACTAAAAAAAAATAGTTAAAGCCCATCAACGGATCTAAGAGATAAACATCATATCCTTACATGGACACACAGAAATAAAATCACTAGATTGGCGCCCACGCTTTTTTTTAAAAATAAATTTGTCAATATTTCTATAAATATTTCTATTATCTAAAGAATATTTCTGTTTTACTTTTTAGTATATTTTAATAAAAGTTAAAAAAAAAACAACAACAATAACAATAAGTTGTATCATATTATTGTCTTCGGTGAAGGACAGAGGATTGCATTTGTATACATGTTTGTTTGAATGTGGACTTTAAGAGAGAATTGAAAAACTAAGTAGACATGTATTACATAAAATGTTTGTACTAAGTAACTTTATCATGCTGCAGAATTCAGTTATCGTTCTTAGTTCAGGTATTCAAAGTTGTCTACCGTGAAATCATAACTGTTCCGAATTTAAAAAAAAAAGAAGTGCTTCAAAGTAAACCTAAAACGATTGGGTCAAAACATAAACTATTTTATTAAATGCAAAGTGGAGTGAAACTACTCAAAGACACAGACCAGTGTATGGTCGCTAGGACATTTGTCACTTAACACAACGTCAGTCAGGTGAAACTTCACAAAGACACAGACCAGTGTATGGTCGCTAGGGCGTATGCCACTAAACACAACGCCAGACTGGCACATATTTCATCTCCACTGCCTGAAAAACCTGTCAGTGGGTGTAAGTAAATATGAACAGAGAAATGGTTCCAATAAAAAAAATCTATACACTGTCTGACAGGTTAGTTTCATCACGCACATGAAAGTAGAAAAAAATATAACTAAAAGGTTTTTAAATAATAAATAGAAACAGGCACATTTTTTCGTCTATTTTATAATCCATATATTCTGTGGTTCTTGGTAAGACGACTCGGATTTGTATGACCTAAAAAGCCACACATATACGTTCATGTACACCCTAAAACCGAACGAGAGATGCTTTAAGAAAAACAATATATCCTGTAAATGCTAAAGATAGGGAACTTGAACTTTGGGTACTTGCGTAGCTGTAACTAGCAATTGTCAACTTTGTACTGGTACCTTGGGTATTTGCATAGCTGTAGGTAGCAATTGTCAAATTATTAAATGTACTTTGGCTACTTTATAGCTGTAGCTAGCGATTGTCACGCCATGTGGGGGTTAATTGTGCCCCTCCCCTTTCCCAACTTTCTGAAAAGTACGAAAACTTTACAATGAGACATTTCAAACTACATATTTAATGAGTGTGTGTGTGTGTGTGTGTAATCACCAGTAGCGTGAGAAGGGCAGTGCAGCTTGCGCGGCCTCATAGGGCGCCGAAATATCAATGTTAAAATAATTTTCAGACATGGAATATCTAGCATGGTGTGAGTGTACCTACCCTATCAGAATAGCATGGTATGAGTGTACCTACCCTATAAGAGCATGGTGTGAGTGTACCTACCCTATATATGAGAATAGCATGGTGTGAATGTACCTACAGTGTAGGGTGTCCCAAAAATGCTCGAAAAATTTTTTTTTTAAATCTTTGGTGTCTCACCCCTTGAAATGTGTCTCTTGGGTACAATGAGTGAATTGGTGAAGTTGTAGCTCATTTAAACAACATTTAGAGGTTCCACAAGAGCTTTTAAAATTATAGTATTACGCCAACATAAAAACCCAGACGAATCATGGCTCAAATAATTTGCAGTTTTTGCATGCCATAGTTGAATAAAATGAAGTTTAAATATACTTATATTTATCTCATTGCTACCATGTAACTAGAGTTGAAATTGTGTGATTCTTAATTAGAAAATGTAATAAATGCTAGAAAACATATAAAATACCTAATGTGCAAAATTTAAGCAATGTGCATATTTTTTGAAGATTTAATTTTTTTAAACTAAGCATGGTAAATTGTCAGGCATCATATCACCAAAAGTTGCTGCAGTGCTGGACAGAACGAACACCAGCATTAGAAAATCAACAATGATACTTGCATCCGCATTCAACGAAGCTGGTGTTCCGACATCTGACACAGTATTTTCCAAGAGCACAATGCATCGTCATCGCAAGCTTTGTCGTCAACAAGCTGCAGCATTTATAAAAGAAGACTATATTCCCTCAAAATCAATTGTACATTGGGATGGTAAGCTATTGCCCGATGTTACCGGACATGTTACCAACAACGGCGATCGATTACCTGTCCTGCTCTCGTCACTTGTCGATGGCACTACAAAGCTTCTTGGTGTTCCCAATTTAGCATCCGGGTCAGGATGGGTAGCTGCTGATGCAGTATATGAACATATCAAATCATGGAAGTGCGAATCTATGGTCATCGGCATGTGCTTCGACACTACGGCTTCCAATACTGGAAGACTCAATGGAGCTTGCACTCTGTTAGAAGTAGCCCTGGGACGTAATCTATTATGGATGGCATGCCGTCATCGCATCACAAGTTGGAAGTACTCCTTTCCGATGCATTCAATGTTTGTCTTGGACCATCCACTGGACCAGAGATTTTGTTTTTTAAGAGGTTTCGAGAAAAATGGCCAGAATTAAACCACACACCCGAAGCCAGATCCGCCCCTTTGATAATCGTGTCTGATTCGATTAAAGAATTTATTAAATGTCAACTTGAGGTCAGTCATTCATGTGATGATTATTTGGAATTTCTTCTGCTTGCTGCACAAATGGTTGGGCTGGAGGTTGATGTCAGCATTCGCAGACCTGGTGCCCTACATAGGGCAAGGTGGATGGCGAAAGCAATCTATGCAATGAAAATCGATCTATTGTTTGCAGGCAATGAAATCATCTTTCAGTTAACAGTTTATCTTCAATAATGGTTTTCATGCAGGCTCACCGCAGATGCACCTGTGAATGATATCTTGTTGATACAGCGTTTATACGAATATGATGATGCTGTTCTTCGATCGACTGGATTGAAAATGATGGTGCGTCACTCGTGGTACTTGAGTCCGGAACTGTCGACGCTTGCGTTATTTTAAACCCTTTTGTCGGACAAAGAAAAAACTGGTCTTGTTCGGACGATGCAATCAGAACGTGGACCGCATCTCATAAAAACACTATCAAAAAGTGTTGTTGATTTGCGTGCTTCTACCACATTTTTTGAAACATCCAACATTGATGCCAGTTTTCTAGATGTTCCTGTTGAAGCCTGGTCAGATACACCATCTTTTAAAGTTGCAGCAGATTTTGTAAAGAATCTGGCTTGTATCAATGACTCTGCAGAGCGAGGTGTAGCAATGATACAAAATTTCAATGACAGTATCACCAACAATGAAGAACAAAGACAATTTTTGCTCCTAGTGGTTGAAAAACATCGGAAAAATTTTGCAGAGTGTAATCGTGAACAGCTGGCTAAAATTTAAATTTAAAGAACTTTTTAAAATTTTTGTCTACCTTACAGAACAATGTACAAAATAAATAGCAGGAATGCTTATTTGCATTGCTTATTATTATTATTTTTCAAGCAAATTGACATTGATTCAAGAATTAACTAGACAAAATGAATAAAACTTGTGTTTTTCATAATTTTTTACTTAAATTTCAAATTTAAAAATATAAACCATTCAAGATTTATATATTTTGTTTCATTTAATATCATAAACAATACTAAGCATCAATTTGTTACTTAATATATCAGTTTCGCGTATAATGCATTATTAACGCTGTATTAGATTTGACCGCAAATGATTTTACACCAAAATCTGGAACTTTAAACCTCTTGGGGGACCTATAAACATTGTCCAAATGAGCTGAAATTTTGCAGGTTAACTACTGTTACAGTACAGACATATTATGTGGGGTGAGACATCAACATTTCAAAACTTCATTTTTTTGGGACACCCTAACCTACACTATCTATGAGAATAGCATGGTGAGAGTGTACCTACACTATCTATCAGAATAGCTTGGTGTGAGTGAACCTACCCCATCTATGAGAATAGTATGGTGTGAGTGTATCTACACTACCTATCAGAATAGCATGGTGTGAGTGTACCTACCCAATCAGAAAAGCATGGTGTGAGTGTACCTAAACTATCTATGAGAATAGCAAGGTGTGAGTGTAACTACACTATCTATAAGAATAGCATGGTGTGAGTGTACCTACACTATCAGAAGAGCATGGTGTGAGTGTACCTACACTATCTATGAGAATAGCATGGTGTGAGTGTATCTACACTATCTATGAGAATAGTATGGTGTGAGAGTACCTACACTATCTATGAGATTAGTATGGTGTGAGTGTACCTACACTATCTATGAGAATAGCATGGTGTGAGTGTACCTACACTATCTATGAGAACAGTATGGTGTGAGTGTACCTACACTATCTATGAGAATATTATGGTGTGAGTGTACCTACCCTATCAGAATAGCATGGTGTGAGTTTACCTACAATATCTATGAGAATAGTATGGTGTGAGTGAACCTACACTATCTATGAGAATAGTATGGTGTGAGTGTACCTACCCTATCTATGAGAATAGTATGGTGTGAGTGTACCTACACTATCTATGAGAATAGTATGGTGTGAGTGTACCTACCCTATCAGAATAGCATGGTGTGAGTGTACCTACACTATCTATGAGAATAGTATGGTGTGAGTGTACCTACCCTATCAGAATAGCATGGTGTGAGTGTACCTACACTATCTATGAGAATAGTATGGTGTGAGTGTACCTACCCTATCAGAATAGCATGGTGTGAGTGTACCTACACTATCTATGAGAATAGTATGGTATGAGTGTACCTACCCTATCAGAATAGCATGGTGTGAGTGTACCTACACTATCTATGAGAATAGTATGGTGTTAGTGTACCTACCCTATCTATGAGAATAGTATGATGTGAGTGTACCAACACTATCTATGAGAATAGTATGGTGTGAGTGTACCTACCCTATCAGAATAGCATGGTGTGAGTGTACCTACCCTATCAGAATAGCATGGTGTGAGTGTACCTACCCTATCAGAATAGCATGGTGTGAGTGTACCTACACTATCTATGAGAATAGTATGGTGTGAGTACCTACCCTATCTATGAGAATAGTATGATGTGATTGTACCTACACTATCTATGAGAATAGTATGGTGTGAGTGTACCTACCCTATCAGAATAGTATGGTGTATGTTTACCTACCCTATCTATGAGAATAGTATGGTGTGAGTGTACCTACACTATCTATGAGAATAGTATGGTGTGAGTGTACCTACCCAAATCAAAATAGCATGGTGTGAGTGTACCTACACTATCTATGAGAATAGTATGGTGTGAGTGTACCTACCCTATCAGAATAGCATGGTGTGAGTGTACCTACACTATCTATGAGATTAGTATGGTGTGAGTGTACCTACCCTATCAGAATAGCATGGTGTGAGTGTACCTACACTATCTATGAGAATAGTATGGTATGAGTGTACCTACCCTATCAGAATAGCATGGTGTGAGTGTACCTACACTATCTATGAGAATAGTATGGTGTGAGTGTACCTACCCTATCTATGAGAATAGTATGATGTGAGTGTACCAACACTATCTATGAGAATAGTATGGTGTGAGTGTACCTACCCTATCAGAATAGCATGGTGTGAGTGTACCTACCCTATCAGAATAGCATGGTGTGAGTGTAACTACACTATCTATAAGAATAGCATGGTGTGAGTGTACCTACACTATCAGAAGAGCATGGTGTGAGTGTACCTACACTATCTATGAGAATAGCATGGTGTGAGTGTATCTACACTATCTATGAGAATAGTATGGTGTGAGAGTACCTACACTATCTATGAGATTAATATGGTGTGAGTGTAACTACACTATCTATGAGAATAGCATGGTGTGAGTGTACCTACACTATCTATGAGAACAGTATGGTGTGAGTGTACCTACACTATCTATGAGAATATTATGGTGTGAGTGTACCTACCCTATCAGAATAGCATGGTGTGAGTTTACCTACAATATCTATGAGAATAGTATGGTGTGAGTGAACCTACACTATCTATGAGAATAGTATGGTGTGAGTGTACCTACCCTATCTATGAGAATAGTATGGTGTGAGTGTACCTACACTATCTATGAGAATAGTATGGTGTGAGTGTACCTACCCTATCAGAATAGTATGGTGTGAGTGTACCTACACTATCTATGAGAATAGTATGGTGTGAGTGTACCTACCCTATCAGAATAGCATGGTGTGAGTGTACCTACACTATCTATGAGAATAGTATGGTGTGAGTGTACCTACCCTATCAGAATAGCATGGTGTAAGTGTACCTACACTATCTATGAGAATAGTATGGTGTGAGTGTACCTACCCTATCAGAATAGCATGGTGTGAGTGTACCTACACTATCTATGAGAATAGTATGGTATGAGTGTACCTACCCTATCAGAATAGCATGGTGTGAGTGTACCTACACTATCTATGAGAATAGTATGGTGTTAGTGTACCTACCCTATCTATGAGAATAGTATGATGTGAGTGTACCAACACTATCTATGAGAATAGTAAGGTATGAGTGTACCTACCCTATCAGAATAGCATGGTGTGAGTGTACCTACACTAACTATGAGAATAGTATGGTATGAGTGTACCTACCCTATCAGAATAGCATGGTGTGAGTGTACCTACACTATCTATGAGAATAGTATGGTGTTAGTGTACCTACCCTATCTATGAGAATAGTATGATGTGAGTGTACCAACACTATCTATGAGAATAGTATGGTGTGAGTGTACCTACCCTATCAGAATAGCATGGTGTGAGTGTACCTACACTATCTATGAGAATAGTATGGTGTTAGTGTACCTACCCTATCTATGAGAATAGTATGATGTGAGTGTACCTACACTATCTATGAGAATAGTATGGTATGAGTGTACCTACACTATCTATGAGAATAGTATGGTGTGAGTGTACCTACCCTATCTATGAGAAAAGTATGGTGTGAGTGTACATACACTATCTATGAGAATAGTATGGTGTGAGTGTACCTACCCTATCAGAATAGCATGGTGTGAGTGTACCTACACTATCTATGAGAATAGTATGGTGTGAGTGTACCTACCCTATCAGAATAGCATGGTGTGAGTGTACCTACACTATCTATGAGAATAGTATGGTGTGAGTGTACCTACCCTATCAGAATAGCATGGTGTGAGTGTACCTACACTATCTATGAGAATAGTATGGTGTGAGTGTACCTACCCTATCAGAATAGCATGGTGTGAGTGTACCTACACTATCTATCAGAATAGCATGGTGTGAGTGTACCAACACTATCTATCAGAATAGCATAATGTGAGTGTACCTAAACTATCTATGAGAATAGCATGGTGTGAGTGTACCTACACTATCTATCAGAATAGCATAATGTGAGTGTACCTACACTATCTATGAAAATAGCAAGGTGTGAGTGTACCTACCCTATCAGAATAGCATGGTGTGAGTGTACCTACACTATCTATGAGAATAGTATGGTGTGAGTGTACCTACACTATCTATGAGAATAGAATGGTGTGAGTGTACCTACACTATCTATCAGAATAGCACGGTGTTAGTGTACCTACCCTATCAGAAAAGCATGGTGTGAGTGTACCTATACTTTTTATGAGAATAGTATGGTGTGAGTGTACCTACACTATCTATGAGAATAGTATGGTGTGAGTGTACCTACCCTATCTATGAGAATAGTATGGTGTGAGTGTACCTACCCTATCTATGAGAATAGTATGGTGTGAGTGTACCTACACTATCTATCAGAATAGCATGGTGTGATTGTACCTACACTATCTATCAGAATAGCATGGTGTTAGTGTAACTACACTATCAGAATAGCATGGTGTGAGTGTACCTACCCTATCCGAATAGCATGGTGTGAGTGTACCTATAATTTCTATCAGAATAGTATGGTGTGAGTGTACATACCCTATCAGAATAGCATGGTGTGAGTGTACCTACACTATCTATGAGAATAGTATGATGTGAGTGTACTTACACTATCTTTAAGAATAGCATGGTGTGAGTGTACCTACCCTATCAGAATAGCATTGTGTGAGTGTACCTACCCTATCAGAATAGCATGGTGTGAGTGTACCTACACTAACAATGAGAATAGCATGGTGTGAGTGTACCTACACTATCTATCAGAATAGCATGGTGTGAGTGTACCTACACTATCTATCAGAATAGCTGGTGTGAGTGTAACTAAACTATCTTTAAGAAAAGCATGGTGTAAGTGTACCTACCCTATCAGAATAGCACGGTGTTAGTGTACCTACCCAATTTATGATAATAGTATGGTGTGAGTGTACCTACACTATCTATGAGAATAGTATGGTGTAAGTGTACCTACCCTATCTATGAGAATAGTATGGTGTGAGTGTACCTACACTATCTATCAGAATAGCATGGTGTGATTGTACCTACACTATCTATCAGAATAGCATGGTGTGAGTGTAACTACACTATTTATGAGAATAGCATGGTGTAAGTGTACCTACCCTATCAGAATAGCATGGTGTGAGTGTACCTACACTTTCTATGAGAATAGTATGGTGTGAGTGTACTACACTATTTATGAGAATTGTAAGGTGTGAGTGTACCTACACTATCTATGAGAATAGTATGGTGTGAGTGTACCTACCCTATCAATATAGAATGGTGTGAGTGTACCTACACTATCTATGAGAATAGTATGGTGTGAGTGTACCTACACTATCTATCAGAATAGCATGGTGTGAGTGTACCTACCCTATCTATGAGAATAGTATGGTGTGAGTGTACCTACACTATCTATCAGAATAGCATGGTGTGATTGTACCTACACTATCTATCAGAATAGCATGGTGTGAGTGTAACTACACTATCTATGAGAATAGCATGGTGTAAGTGTACCTACCCTATCAGAATAGCATGGTGTGAGTGTACCTACACTTTCTATGAGAATAGTATGGTGTGAGTGTACTACACTATTTATGAGAATTGTAAGGTGTGAGTGTACCTACACTATCTATGAGAATAGTATGGTGTGAGTGTACCTACCCTATCAATATAGAATGGTGTGAGTGTACCTACACTATCTATGAGAATAGTATGGTGTGAGTGTACCTACACTATCTATCAGAATAGCATGGTGTGAGTGTACCTACACTATTTATGAGAATAGTATGGTGTGAGTGTACCTTAACTATCTATCAGAATAGCATGGTGTGAGTGTACCTACACTATCTATCTGAATAGCACGGTGTTAGTGTACCTACCCTATCAGAATAGCATGGTGTGAGTGTACCTATCCTTTCTATGAGAATAGTATGGTGTGAAAATACCTACACTATCTATGAAAATAGTATGGTGTGAGTGTACCTACCCTATCAGAATAGCATGGTGTGAGTGTACCTACCCTATCTATGAGAATAGTATGGTGTGAGTGTACCTACACTATCTATCTGAATAGCATGGTGTGATTGTACCTACACTATCTATTAGAATAGCATGGTGTTAGTGTTACTACACTATCTATGAGAATAGCATGGTGTGAGTGTACCTACCCTATCAGAATAGCATGGTGTGAGTGTACCTACCCTATCAGAATAGCATGGTATGAGTGTACCTATACTGTCTATCAGAATAGTATGGTGTGAGTGTACTACACTATCTATGAGAATAGTATAGTGTGAGTGTACCGACCCAATCTATGAGAATAGTATGGTGTGAGTGTACCTACCCTATCTATGAGAATAGTATGGTGTGAGTGTACCTACACTATCTATGAGTATAGTATAGTGTGAGTGTACCTACACTATCTATGAGAATAGTATGGTGTGAGTGTACCTACACTATCTATGAGAATAGTATGGTGTGAGTGTACCTACCCTATCAATATAGCATGGTGTGAGTGTACCTACACTATCTATGAGAATAGTATGGTGTGAGTGTACCTACACTATCTATGAGATTAGAATGGTGTGAGCTTACCTACACTATCTATGAGAATAGTATGGTGTGAGTGTACCTACACTATCTATGAGAATAGTATGGTGTGAGTGTACCTACACTATCTATCAGAATAGCATGGTGTGAGTGTACCTACACTATTTATGAGAATAGTATGGTGTGAGTGTACCTAAACTATCTATCAGAATAGCATGGTGTGAGTGTACCTACACTATCTATCTGAATAGCACGGTGTTAGTGTACCTACCCTATCAGAATAGCATGGTGTGAGTGTACCTATCCTTTCTATGAGAATAGTATGGTGTGAGAATACCTACACTATCTATGAAAATAGTATGGTGTGAGTGTACCTACCCTATCAGAATAGCATGGTGTGAGTGTACCTACCCTATCTATGAGAATAGTATGGTGTGAGTGTACCTACACTATCTATCTGAATAGCATGGTGTGATTGTACCTACACTATCTATTAGAATAGCATGGTGTTAGTGTTACTACACTATCTATGAGAATAGCATGGTGTGAGTGTACCTACCCTATCAGAATAGCATGGTGTGAGTGTACCTACCCTATCAGAAAAGCATGGTGTGAGTGTACCTAAACTATCTATGAGAATAGCAAGGTGTGAGTGTAACTACACTATCTATAAGAATAGCATGGTGTGAGTGTACCTACACTATCAGAAGAGCATGGTGTGAGTGTACCTACACTATCTATGAGAATAGCATGGTGTGAGTGTATCTACACTATCTATGAGAATAGTATGGTGTGAGAGTACCTACACTATCTATGAGATTAGTATGGTGTGAGTGTACCTACACTATCTATGAGAATAGCATGGTGTGAGTGTACCTACACTATCTATGAGAATAGTATGGTGTGAGTGTACCTACACTATCTATGAGAATAGTATGGTGTGAGTGTACCTACCCTATCAGAATAGCATGGTGTGAGTGTACCTACACTATCTATGAGAATAGTATGGTGTGAGTGTACCTACACTATCTATGAGAATAGTATGGTGTGAGTGTACCTACCCTATCTATGAGAATAGTATGGTGTGAGTGTACCTACACTATCTATGAGAATAGTATGGTGTGAGTGTACCTACCCTATCTATGAGAATAGTATGGTGTGAGTGTACCTACACTATCTATGAGAATAGTATGGTGTGAGTGTACCTACCCTATCAGAATAGCATGGTGTGAGTGTACCTACACTATCTATGAGAATAGTATGGTGTGAGTGTACCTACCCTATCAGAATAGCATGGTGTGAGTGTACCTACACTATCTATGAGAATAGTATGGTATGAGTGTACCTACCCTATCAGAATAGCATGGTGTGAGTGTACCTACACTATCTATGAGAATAGTATGGTGTTAGTGTACCTACCCTATCTATGAGAATAGTATGATGTGAGTGTACCAACACTATCTATGAGAATAGTATGGTGTGAGTGTACCTACCCTATCAGAATAGCATGGTGTGAGTGTACCTACCCTATCAGAATAGCATGGTGTGAGTGTACCTACCCTATCAGAATAGCATGGTGTGAGTGTACCTACACTATCTATGAGAATAGTATGGTGTGAGTACCTACCCTATCTATGAGAATAGTATGATGTGATTGTACCTACACTATCTATGAGAATAGTATGGTGTGAGTGTACCTACCCTATCAGAATAGTATGGTGTATGTTTACCTACCCTATCTATGAGAATAGTATGGTGTGAGTGTACCTACACTATCTATGAGAATAGTATGGTGTGAGTGTACCTACCCAAATCAAAATAGCATGGTGTGAGTGTACCTACACTATCTATGAGAATAGTATGGTGTGAGTGTACCTACCCTATCAGAATAGCATGGTGTGAGTGTACCTACACTATCTATGAGATTAGTATGGTGTGAGTGTACCTACCCTATCAGAATAGCATGGTGTGAGTGTACCTACACTATCTATGAGAATAGTATAGTATGAGTGTACCTACCCTATCAGAATAGCATGGTGTGAGTGTACCTACACTATCTATGAGAATAGTATGGTGTTAGTGTACCTACCCTATCTATGAGAATAGTATGATGTGAGTGTACCAACACTATCTATGAGAATAGTATGGTGTGAGTGTACCTACCCTATCAGAATAGCATGGTGTGAGTGTACCTACCCTATCAGAAAAGCATGGTGTGAGTGTACCTAAACTATCTATGAGAATAGCAAGGTGTGAGTGTACCTACACTATCTATCAGAATAGCATGGTGTGAGTGTACCTACCCTATCAGAATAGCATGGTGTGAGTGTAACTACACTATCTATAAGAATAGCATGGTGTGAGTGTACCTACACTATCAGAAGAGCATGGTGTGAGTGTACCTACACTATCTATGAGAATAGCATGGTGTGAGTGTATCTACACTATCTATGAGAATAGTATGGTGTGAGAGTACCTACACTATCTATGAGATTAATATGGTGTGAGTGTAACTACACTATCTATGAGAATAGCATGGTGTGAGTGTACCTACACTATCTATGAGAACAGTATGGTGTGAGTGTACCTACACTATCTATGAGAATATTATGGTGTGAGTGTACCTACCCTATCAGAATAGCATGGTGTGAGTTTACCTACAATATCTATGAGAATAGTATGGTGTGAGTGAACCTACACTATCTATGAGAATAGTATGGTGTGAGTGTACCTACCCTATCTATGAGAATAGTATGGTGTGAGTGTACCTACACTATCTATGAGAATAGTATGGTGTGAGTGTACCTACCCTATCAGAATAGCATGGTGTGAGTGTACCTACACTATCTATGAGAATAGTATGGTGTGAGTGTACCTACCCTATCAGAATAGCATGGTGTGAGTGTACCTACACTATCTATGAGAATAGTATGGTGTGAGTGTACCTACCCTATCAGAATAGCATGGTGTAAGTGTACCTACACTATCTATGAGAATAGTATGGTGTGAGTGTACCTACCCTATCAGAATAGCATGGTGTGAGTGTACCTACACTATCTATGAGAATAGTATGGTATGAGTGTACCTACCCTATCAGAATAGCATGGTGTGAGTGTACCTACACTATCTATGAGAATAGTATGGTGTTAGTGTACCTACCCTATCTATGAGAATAGTATGATGTGAGTGTACCAACACTATCTATGAGAATAGTAAGGTATGAGTGTACCTACCCTATCAGAATAGCATGGTGTGAGTGTACCTACACTAACTATGAGAATAGTATGGTATGAGTGTACCTACCCTATCAGAATAGCATGGTGTGAGTGTACCTACACTATCTATGAGAATAGTATGGTGTTAGTGTACCTACCCTATCTATGAGAATAGTATGATGTGAGTGTACCAACACTATCGATGAGAATAGTATGGTGTGAGTGTACCTACCCTATCAGAATAGCATGGTGTGAGTGTACCTACACTATCTATGAGAATAGTATGGTGTTAGTGTACCTACCCTATCTATGAGAATAGTATGATGTGAGTGTACCTACACTATCTATGAGAATAGTATGGTATGAGTGTACCTACACTATCTATGAGAATAGTATGGTGTGAGTGTACCTACCCTATCTATGAGAAAAGTATGGTGTGAGTGTACATACACTATCTATGAGAATAGTATGGTGTGAGTGTACCTACCCTATCAGAATAGCATGGTGTGAGTGTACCTACACTATCTATGAGAATAGTATGGTGTGAGTGTACCTACCCTATCAGAATAGCATGGTGTGAGTGTACCTACACTATCTATGAGAACAGTATGGTGTGAGTGTACCTACACTATCTATGAGAATATTATGGTGTGAGTGTACCTACCCTATCAGAATAGCATGGTGTGAGTTTACCTACAATATCTATGAGAATAGTATGGTGTGAGTGAACCTACACTATCTATGAGAATAGTATGGTGTGAGTGTACCTACCCTATCTATGAGAATAGTATGGTGTGAGTGTACCTACACTATCTATGAGAATAGTATGGTGTGAGTGTACCTACCCTATCAGAATAGTATGGTGTGAGTGTACCTACACTATCTATGAGAATAGTATGGTGTGAGTGTACCTACCCTATGAGAATAGCATGGTGTGAGTGTACCTACACTATCTATGAGAATAGTATGGTGTGAGTGTACCTACCCTATCAGAATAGCATGGTGTAAGTGTACCTACACTATCTATGAGAATAGTATGGTGTGAGTGTACCTACCCTATCAGAATAGCATGGTGTGAGTGTACCTACACTATCTATGAGAGATAGTATGGTATGAGTGTACCTACCCTATCAGAATAGCATGGTGTGAGTGTACCTACACTATCTATGAGAATAGTATGGTGTTAGTGTACCTACCCTATCTATGAGAATAGTATGATGTGAGTGTACCAACACTATCTATGAGAATAGTAAGGTAAGAGTGTACCTACCCTATCAGAATAGCATGGTGTGAGTGTACCTACACTAACTATGAGAATAGTATGGTATGAGTGTACCTACCCTATCAGAATAGCATGGTGTGAGTGTACCTACACTATCTATGAGAATAGTATGGTGTGAGTGTACCTACCCTATCTATGAGAATAGTATGATGTGAGTGTACCAACACTATCTATGAGAATAGTATGGTGTGAGTGTACCTACCCTATCAGAATAGCATGGTGTGAGTGTACCTACACTATCTATGAGAATAGTATGGTGTGAGTGTACCTACCCTATCTATGAGAATAGTATGATGTGAGTGTACCTACACTATCTATGAGAATAGTATGGTATGAGTGTACCTACACTATCTATGAGAATAGTATGGTGTGAGTGTACCTACCCTATCTATGAGAAAAGTATGGTGTGAGTGTACATACACTATCTATGAGAATAGTATGGTGTGAGTGTACCTACCCTATCAGAATAGCATGGTGTGAGTGTACCTACACTATCTATGAGAATAGTATGGTGTGAGTGTACCTACCCTATCAGAATAGCATGGTGTGAGTGTACCTACACTATCTATGAGAATAGTATGGTATGAGTGTACCTACCCTATCAGAATAGCATGGTGTGAGTGTACCTACACCATCTATGAGAATAGTATGGTGTGAGTGTACCTACCCTATCAGAATAGCATGGTGTGAGTGTACCTACACTATCTATCAGAATAGCATGGTGTGAGTGTACCACACTATCTATCAGAATAGCATAATGTGAGTGTACCTAAACTATCTATGAGAATAGCATGGTGTGAGTGTACCTACACTATCTATCAGAATAGCATGGTGTGAGTGTACCTACACTATCTATGAGAATAGCATGGTGTGAGTGTACCTACCCTATCAGAATAGCATGGTGTGAGTGTACCTACACTATCTATGAGAATAGTATGGTGTGAGTGTACCTACACTATCTATCAGAATAGCATGGTGTGAGTGTACCTACACTATCTATGAGAATAGCATGGTGTGAGTGTACCTACCCTATCAGAATAGCATGGTGTGAGTGTACCTACACTATCTATGAGAATAGTATGGTGTGAGTGTACCTACACTATCTATGAGAATAGTATGGTGTGAGTGTACCTACACTATCTATGAGAATAGTATGGTGTGAGTGTACCTACCCTATCTATGAGAATAGTATGGTGTGAGTGTACCTACACTATCTATGAGAATAGTATGGTGTGAGTGTACCTACACTATCTATCAGAATAGCATGGTGTGAGTGTACCTACACTATCTATGAGAATAGTATGGTGTGAGTGTACCTACCCTATCAGAATAGCATGGTGTGAGTGTACCTAAACTATCTATCAGAATAGTATGGTGTGAGTGTACCTACCCTATCAGAATAGCATGGTGTGAGTGTACCTACACTATCTATGAGAATAGTATGATGTGAGTGTACTTACACTATCTTTAAGAATAGCATGGTGTGAGTGTACCTACCCTATCAGAATAGCATGGTGTGAGTGTACCTACCCTATCAGAATAGCATGGTGTGAGTGTACCTACACTAACAATGAGAATAGCATGGTGTGAGTGTACCTACACTATCTATCAGAATAGCATGGTGTGAGTGTACCTACACTATCTATCAGAATAGCTGGTGTGAGTGTAACTATACTATCTTTAAGAAAAGCATGGTGTAAGTGTACCTACCCTATCAGAATAGCACGGTGTTAGTGTACCTACCCAATTTATGATAATAGTATGGTGTGAGTGTACCTACACTATCTATGAGAATAGTATGGTGTGAGTGTACCTACCCTATCTATGAGAATAGTATGGTGTGAGTGTACCTACACTATCTATCAGAATAGCATGGTGTGATTGTACCTACACTATCTATCAGAATAGCATGGTGTGAGTGTAACTACACTATCTATGAGAATAGCATGGTGTAAGTGTACCTACCCTATCAGAATAGCATGGTGTGAGTGTACCTACACTTTCTATGAGAATAGTATGGTGTGAGTGTACTACACTATTTATGAGAATAGTATGGTGTGAGTGTACCTACCCTATCTATGAGAATAGTATGGTGTGAGTGTACCTACCCTATCAATATAGAATGGTGTGAGTGTACCTACACTATCTATGAGAATAGTATGGTGTGAGTGTACCTACACTATCTATCAGAATAGCATGGTGTGAGTGTACCTACACTATTTATGAGAATAGCATGGTGTGAGTGTACCTACACTATCTCTCAGAATAGCATGGTGTGAGTGTACCTACACTATCTATCAGAATAGCACGGTGTTAGTGTACTACACTATCTATGAGAATAGCATGGTGTAAGTGTACCTACCCTATCAGATAGCATACGTATACTTTCTATGAGAATAGTATGGTGTGAGTGTACCTACACTATCTATGAGAATAGTATGGTGTGAGTGTACCTACACTATCATGAGAATAGTATGGTGTGAGTGTACCTACCCTATCTATGAGAATAGTATGGTGTGAGTGTACCTACCCTATCAATATAGCATGGTGTGAGTGTACCTACACTATCTATGAGAATAGTATGGTGTGAGTGTATCTATCCTATCAGAATAGCATGGTGTGAGTGTACCTACACTATCTATGAGAATAGCATGGTGTGAGTGTACCTACCTTATCAGAATAGCATGGTGTGAGTGTACCTACACTATCTATGAGATTAGAATGGTGTGAGCTTACCTACACTATCTATGAGAATAGTATGGTGTGAGTGTACCAACACTATCTATGAGAATAGTATGGTGTGAATGTACCTACACTATCTATGAGAATAGTATGGTGTGAGTGTACCTACACTATCTATGAGAATAGTATGGTGTGAGTGTACCTACACTATCTATGAGAATAGTATGGTGTGAGTGTACCTACACTATCTATGAGAATAGTATGGTGTGAGTGTACCTACACTATCTATGAGAATAGTATGGTGTGAGTGTACCTACCCTATCTATGAGAATAGTATGGTGTGAGTGTACCTACACTATCTATGAAGAATAGTATGGTGTGAGTGTACCTACCCTATCAGAATAGCATGGTGTGAGTGTACCTACACTATCAATGAGAATAGCATGGTGTGAGTGTACCTACACTATCTATCAGAATAGTATGGTGTGAGTGTAACTACACTATCTATAAGAATAGTATGTGTAAGTGTACCTATCCTATCAGAATAGCACGGTGTTAGTGTACCTACCCAATTTATGATAATAGTATGGTGTGAGTGTACCTACACTATCTATGAGAATAGTATGGTGTGAGTGTACCTACCCTATCTATGAGCATAGTATGGTGTGAGTGTACCTACACTATCTATCAGAATAGCATGGTGTGAGTGTAACTACAATATCTATGAGAATAGCATGGTGTAAGTGTACCTACCCTATCAGAATAGCATGGTGTGAGTGTACCTACACTTTCTATGAGAATAGTATGGTGTGAGTGTACTACACTATTTATGAGAATAGTAAGGTGTGAGTGTACCTACACTATCTATGAGAATAGTATGGTGTGAGTGTACCTACACTATCAATATAGAATGGTGTGAGTGTACCTACACTATCTATGAGAATAGTATGGTGTGAGTGTACCTACACTATCTATCAAAATAGCATGGTGTGAGTGTACCTTAACTATTTATGAGAATAGTATGGTGTGAGTGTACCTAAACTATCTATCAGAATAGCATGGTGTGAGTGTACCTACACTATCTATCAGAATAGCACGGTGTTAGTGTACCTACCCTATCAGAATAGCATGGTGTGAGTGTACCTATCCTTTCTATGAGAATAGTATGGTGTGAGAATATCTACACTATCTATGAGAATAGTATGGTGTGAGTGTACTACCCTATCAGAATAGCATGGTGTGAGTGCACCTACCCTATCTATGAGAATAGTATGGTGTGAGTGTACCTACACTATCTATCAGAATAGCATGGTGTGATTGTACCTACACTATCTATTAGAATAGCATGGTGTTAGTGTACACTATCTATGAGAATAGCATGGTGTGAGTGTACCTACCCTATCAGAATAGCATGGTGTGAGTGTACCTACCCTATCAGAATAGCATGGTGTGAGTGTACCTATACTTTCTATCAGAATAGTATGGTGTGAGTGTACTACACTATCTATGAGAATAGTATGGTGTGAGTGTACCTACACTATCTATGAGAATAGTATGGTGTGAGTGTACCTACCCTATCTATGAGAATAGTATGGTGTGAGTGTACCTACCCTATCAATATAGCATGGTGTGAGTGTACCTACACTATCTATGAGAATAGTATGGTGTGAGTGTATCTATCCTATCAGAATAGCATGGTGTGAGTGTACCTACACTATCTATGAGAATAGCATGGTGTGAGTGTACCTACCTTATCAGAATAGCATGGTGTGAGTGTACCTACACTATCTATGAGATTAGAATGGTGTGAGCTTACCTACACTATCTATGAGAATAGTATGGTGTGAGTGTACCAACACTATCTATGAGAATAGTATGGTGTGAATGTACCTACACTATCTATGAGAATAGTATGGTGTGAGTGTACCTACACTATCTATGAGAATAGTATGGTGTGAGTGTACCTACACTATCTATGAGGATAGTATTGTGTGAGTATACCTACACTATCTATGAGAATAGTATGGTGTGAGTGTACCTATCCTATCAGAATAGCATGGTGTGAGTGTACCTACACTATCTATGAGAATAGTATGATGTGAGTGTACTTACACTATCTTTAAGAATAGCATGGTGTGAGTGTACCTACCCTATCAGAATAGCATTGTGTGAGTGTACCTACCCTATCAGAATAGCATGGTGTTAGTGTACCTACCGTATCAGAATAGCATGGTGTGAGTGTACCTACACTAACAATGAGAATAGCATGGTGTGAGTGTACCTACACTATCTATGAGAATAGTATGGTGTGAGTGTACCTACACTATCTATGAGAATAGTATGGTGTGAGTGTACCTACACTATCTATGAGAATAGTATTGTGTGAGTATACCTACACTATCTATGAGAATAGTATGGTGTGAGTGTACCTATCCTATCAGAATAGTATGGTGTGAGTGTACCTACACTATCTATGAGAATAGTATGGTGTGAGTGTACCTACCCTATCAGAATAGCATGGTGTGAGTGTACCTACACTATTAATGAGAATAGTATGGTGTGAGTGTACCTACCCTATCAGAATAGCATGGTGTGAGTGTACCTAACCTATCTATGAGAATAGTATGATGTGAGTGTACCTACACTATCTATGAGAACAGAATGGTGTGAGTGTACCTATCCTATCAGAATAGCATGGTGTGAGTGAACCTACACTATCTATGAGAATAGTATGTTGTGAGTGTACCTACCCTATCAGAATAGCATGGTGTGAGTGTACCTATCCTATCAGAATAGCATGGTGTGAGTGTACCTACACTATCAGAATAGCATGGTGTGAGTGTACCTACACTATCTATGAGAATAGTATGATGTGAGTGTACTTACACTATCTTTAAGAATAGCATGGTGTGAGTGTACCTACCCTATCAGAATAGCATGGTGTTAGTGTACCTACCGTATCAGAATAGCACGGTGTTAGTGTACCTACCCAATTTATGATAATAGTATGGTGTGAGTGTACCTACACTATCTATGAGAATAGTATGGTGTGAGTGTACCTACACTATCTATGAGAATAGTATGGTGTGAGTGTACCTACACTATCTATCAGAATAGCATGGTGTGAGTGTAACTACACTTTCTATGAGAATAGTATGGTGTGAGTGTACTACACTATTTATGAGAATAGTAAGGTGTGAGTGTACCTACACTATCTATGAGAATAGTATGGTGTGAGTGTACCTACCCTATCAATATAGAATGGTGTGAGTGTACCTACACTATCTATGAGAATAGTATGGTGTGAGTGTACCTACACTATCTATCAAAATAGCATGGTTTGAGTGTACCTTAACTATTTATGAGAATAGTATGGTGTGAGTGTACCTAAACTATCTATCAGAATAGCATGGTGTGAGTGTACCTACACTATCTATCAGAATAGCACGGTGTTAGTGTACCTACCCTATCAGAATAGCATGGTGTGAGTGTACCTATCCTTTCTATGAGAATAGTATGGTGTGAGAATATCTACACTATCTATGAGAATAGTATGGTGTGAGTGTACTACCCTATCAGAATAGCATGGTGTGAGTGCACCTACCCTATCTATGAGAATAGTATGGTGTGAGTGTACCTACACTATCTATCAGAATAGCATGGTGTGATTGTACCTACACTATCTATTAGAATAGCATGGTGTTAGTGTACACTATCTATGAGAATAGCATGGTGTGAGTGTACCTACCCTATCAGAATAGCATGGTGTGAGTGTACCTACCCTATCAGAATAGCATGGTGTGAGTGTACCTATACTTTCTATCAGAATAGTATGGTGTGAGTGTACTACACTATCTATGAGAATAGTATGGTGTGAGTGTACCTACACTATCTATGAGAATAGTATGGTGTGAGTGTACCTACCCTATCTATGAGAATAGTATGGTGTGAGTGTACCTACCCTATCAATATAGCATGGTGTGAGTGTACCTACACTATCTATGAGAATAGTATGGTGTGAGTGTATCTATCCTATCAGAATAGCATGGTGTGAGTGTACCTACACTATCTATGAGAATAGCATGGTGTGAGTGTACCTACCTTATCAGAATAGCATGGTGTGAGTGTACCTACACTATCTATGAGATTAGAATGGTGTGAGCTTACCTACACTATCTATGAGAATAGTATGGTGAGAGTGTACCAACACTATCTATGAGAATAGTATGGTGTGAATGTACCTACACTATCTATGAGAAGAGTATGGTGTGAGTGTACCTACACTATCTATGAGAATAGTATTGTGTGAGTATACCTACACTATCTATGAGAATAGTATGGTGTGAGTGTACCTATCCTATCAGAATAGTATGGTGTGAGTGTACCTACACTATCTATGAGAATAGTATGGTGTGAGTGTACCTACCCTATCAGAATAGCATGGTGTGAGTGTACCTACACTATTAATGAGAATAGTATGGTGTGAGTGTACCTACCCTATCAGAATAGCATGGTGTGAGTGTACCTACACTAACAATGAGAATAGCATGGTGTGAGTGTACCTACACTATCTATCAGACTAGCATGGTGTGAGTGTACCTACACTATCTATCAGAATAGCTGGTGTGAGTGTAACTATACTATCTTTAAGAAAAGCATGGTGTAAGTGTACCTACCCTATCAGAATAGCACGGTGTTAGTGTACCTACCCAATTTATGATAATAGTATGGTGTGAGTGTACCTACACTATCTATGAGAATAGTATGGTGTGAGTGTACCTACCCTATCTATGAGAATAGTATGGTGTGAGTGTACCTACACTATCTATCAGAATAGCATGGTGTGATTGTACCTACACTATCTATCAGAATAGCATGGTGTGAGTGTAACTACACTATCTATGAGAATAGCATGGTGTAAGTGTACCTACCCTATCAGAATAGCATGGTGTGAGTGTACCTACACTTTCTATGAGAATAGTATGGTGTGAGTGTACTACACTATTTATGAGAATAGTATGGTGTGAGTGTACCTACCCTATCTATGAGATAGTATGGTGTGAGTGTACCTACACTATCTATGAGAATAGTATGGTGTGAGTGTACCTACCCTATCAGAATAGCATGGTGTGAGTGTACCTAACCTATCTATGAGAATAGTATGATGTGAGTGTACCTACACTATCTATGAGAACAGAATGGTGTGAGTGTACCTATCCTATCAGAATAGCATGGTGTGAGTGAACCTACACTATCTATGAGAATAGTATGTTGTGAGTGTACCTACCCTATCAGAATAGCATGGTGTGAGTGTACCTATCCTATCAGAATAGCATGGTGTGAGTGTACCTACACTATCAGAATAGCATGGTGTGAGTGTACCTACACTATCTATGAGAATAGTATGATGTGAGTGTACTTACACTATCTTTAAGAATAGCATGGTGTGAGTGTACCTACCCTATCAGAATAGCATGGTGTTAGTGTACCTACCGTATCAGAATAGCATGGTGTGAGTGTACCTACACTAACAATGAGAATAGCATGGTGTGAGTGTACCTACACTATCTATCAGAATAGCATGGTGTGAGTGTACCTACACTATCTATCAGAATAGATGGTGTGAGTGTAACTACACTATCTTTAAGAAAAGCATGGTGTAAGTGTACCTACCCTATCAGAATAGCACGGTGTTAGTGTACCTACCCAATTTATGATAATAGTATGGTGTGAGTGTACCTACACTATCTATGAGAATAGTATGGTGTGAGTGTACCTACCCTATCTATGAGAATAGTATGGTGTGAGTGTACCTACACTATCTATCAGAATAGCATGGTGTGAGTGTAACTACAATATCTATGAGAATAGCATGGTGTAAGTGTACCTACCCTATCAGAATAGCATGGTGTGAGTGTACCTACACTTTCTATGAGAATAGTATGGTGTGAGTGTACTACACTATTTATGAGAATAGTAAGGTGTGAGTGTACCTACACTATCTATGAGAATAGTATGGTGTGAGTGTACCTACCCTATCAATATAGAATGGTGTGAGTGTACCTACACTATCTATGAGAATAGTATGGTGTGAGTGTACCTACACTATCTATCAAAATAGCATGGTGTGAGTGTACCTTAACTATTTATGAGAATAGTATGGTGTGAGTGTACCTAAACTATCTATCAGAATAGCATGGTGTGAGTGTACCTACACTATCTATCAGAATAGCACGGTGTTAGTGTACCTACCCTATCAGAATAGCATGGTGTGAGTGTACGTATACTTTTTATGAGAATAGTATGGTGTGAGTGTACCTACACTATCTATGAGAATAGTATGGTGTGAGTGTACCTACCCTATCAGAATAGCATGGTGTGAGTGTACCTACCCTATCTATGAGAATAGTATGGTGTGAGTGTACCTACACTATCTATCAGAATAGCATGGTGTGATTGTACCTACACTATCTATCAGAATAGCATGGTGTTAGTGTAACTACACTATCTATGAGAATAGCATGGTGTGAGTGTACCTACCCTATCAGAATAGCATGGTGTGAGTGTACCTACCCTATCAGAATAGCATGGTGTGAGTGTACCTATACTTTCTATCAGAATAGTATGGTGTGAGTGTACTACATTATCTATGAGAATAGTATGGTGTGAGTGTACCGACCCAGTCTATGAGAATTGTATGGTGTGAGTGTACCTACACTATCTATGAGAATAGTATGGTGTGAGTGTACCTACCCTATCTATGAGAATAGTATGGTGTGAGTGTACCTACACTATCTATGAGAATAGTATGGTGTGAGTGTACCTACACTATCTATGAGAATAGTATGGTGTGAGTGTAACTTCCCTATCAATATAGCATGGTGTGAGTGTACCTACACTATCTATGAGAATAGTATGGTGTGAGTGTATCTATCCTATCAGAATAGCATGGTGTGAGTGTACCTACACTATCTATGAGAATAGCATGGTGTGAGTGTACCTACCTTATCGGAATAGCATGGTGTGAGTGTACCTACACTATCTATGAGATTAGAATGGTGTGAGCTTACCTACACTATCTATGAGAATAGTATGGTGTGAGTGTACCAACACTATCTATGAGAATAGTATGGTGTGAGTGTACCTACACTATCTATGAGAATAGTATGGTGTGAGTGTACCTACACTATCTATGAGAATAGTATGGTGTGAGTGTACCTACATTATCTATGAGAATAGTATTGTGTGAGTATACCTACACTATCTATGAGAATAGTATGGTGTGAGTGTACCTATCCTATCAGAATAGTATGGTGTGAGTGTGCCTACACTATCTATGAGAATAGTATGGTGTGAGTGTACCTACCCTATCAGAATAGCATGGTGTGAGTGTACCTACACTATTAATGAGAATAGTATGGTGTGAGTGTACCTACCCTATCAGAATAGCATGGTGTGGGTGTACCTACACTATCCATGAGTATAGCATGGTGTGAGTGTACCTACACTATCTATGAGAATAGCATGGTGTGAGTGTACACTAACCGTAGGCCAAACAAAGACACTCAACAAATGGCACTTGCACCCATTAACTGACACTAAGCGTAGGCAAAACAAAGACACTCAACAAATGGCACTTGCACGAGGCTCAGCACACTTGTCTAGTTCAAGCAAAACACTTTCTGACGATGTTCAGCAAATGACATCCAACCTAGACAACCCAAATAATTCTTACATCGGAACTTCGTACTAATTCGTACTAATAATGCCCCTCAACAGAGGCATGCCTTTCTCACTGTCAGGTAGTAAGTGTGCCTGCCGTATTTACTAGAAAAGCATGGTTTGATATTGTTTTTTTTTTATTCTAGAAAGCAGACGACATATTTAAGTTTTCGCAGCATGTGCACAGTAGCTTTCAACTTCTGATAAAATTCTAGCCAAAACTTTTGTTGAAAAATCGCACATTCAAACAATAATTATATTTATCAATATGTGATAGCAAGTATAAAAATCTACACCTCATTTCTTCATCAAAATAGTAATATCAAATTGAGAATAAAAGCTATGATGCTTCTTAATGAAAATATGATCTCAAATTACTAGAAATAAAAGATTGAGAGACATCACTTTTGTAAATTTTTGGTTAAAAACCCTCGCATAAAGTACTGCTTCTTTCATTCCTCGATTCTGACGAATACCAAGTATAATTATATCTATGTCCAGTCAATGTCTGACATTGGCCAGTTAGCAAACATTGACAGTAACATATGTACCAACCTTGCTTTCTAATCAAATTGGTTTACAAGTGTTTCGAAAGACCATCAAACTTTAACTGATTCACCTATGACTTAAATACTCTTTATATAGTTTACATCCTTTACATTGTATAGACTGACCAAAATAACAATAACTGCAGAGTCAAGAGAACATATCATTAACTTCAAATTATATGGAGTGTAAATTTTGTAATATTCCTGCACATTATGATAAGCCTCTTACTTACAAGTGTCTTAGGATATTGAGTTTTTTAATTTTTATTTGATTATCATACTTAATTTTGTATATGTTAACATTCATTTCAATATAAACAGAATCAACATATCTGTTATTTTTTTAATTTATTTTTTCATCAAACATATCTGCTCTTTAGAATGCATGTTTAACAAATTACAAATAAGTTTAGGTCAAAAAATAGAACTGAAAGCTAAACTTCATCTATCAATCCAGATAATTTAAAAGAAAAATAATTAAGCTAGAGTGAGGTAGGTCTTTCGAGGATCAAAAGGAATAATCATTGAAAGTTTTATGATTTTTTGGATCAAAGATGTGGATTTCTATGCTGTCTGACACAACTCAATGAATGTTTTCCTCTATGCTGTCTGACACAATTCAATTAATGTTTTCCTTTACATTGATTTATGAATGGATTTATTTAATTGAAGTTTTTTTTCAACTACTTTGTAGAAAATCGTTAAAGGAAATGTACTAAAGGATTTTGTAGGACTTGCACATTAAACTGTATTCTTATTCTTCTGTGAACAATTTATGCATATATATTACTTAGTTTATTTCTACACTATCTTTTCATTTTTGATGAATCGAATTTTGTGTTATTTCACATAGGGGTACCCTGATTAATATTGTGTCAAAAAATGGTTTAAATGATTGGAATGTTGTTACATGGAACCTTGATTTCAGGGATAAATGCAGAGTATATTTACATAGTATCCTACATACTGTCAATAATTTAGTGATGATTTGAGAATACACCTTTATTTATAGTCTCACTCATCCAACCGTTCAATCGGATCAACTTACTAGCCTCATTTTTCCTTAATTATCCTGAATGCTATTTTGTGTAAATTTGATTACAGATCACTAATTTTCAGTAATTGGATGCAATAAAGTACGCTTACCAGATTTTCTAGATAGGAAGTATTGAAGGGGAGGGTAACGTCCTCTGAAAAAATATATATAGATGTATTTGGTAAATAAATAATGTTTTTTTTCCCATGATTTTGTTTATGCAAAACGTACAAGTAATGCGGGCATTTATTTAAAAAAAATAATAAATTGTTTTTTAAATGATATATTGTTTTTAAATGATATATTGTTTTTAAATGATATATTGTTTTTTCCCTATATAGCCTTTTTAATTATACCTCTGTTCAGTATATCATGTGATCTAAGATGACACACAAAAACCATTTAAAGCTAAACAATTACTAACAATGTCTATACAAATGGGTTGGTCTGATGGGAGAGCTGGCTTAATTGTAGCAGTTTTGCTGAGATTGAAGAAAATCTTTGATGGAATTAAAATAAATATACCTGTTACACAGGCCCTGTAAGTTTAGGCTAAAAGCCGGTTTTTTAATATTTTGAAATAATTAGAAATAACACTTTTTAAATACTGACATTCTCCTAAATTAACACATGAAGAATTAGCAATGAAAAATTCAATAAATATTTGTTTAAATATGTAACTAGTAATTTAAATTTTCAATAGTAAACTATGATAAAGATTTCGATAGTAAACTTTGATAAAGATTTCAATAGTAAACTATTATAAAAAAAGAGAAATGAAAAAAAAAATATTAGAGGACAAAAATGAGGTTTGAAAAATTATGCATTTCAAGATAACTTTAACCTAAACAAAGATCACTTGCTTAGCTATGTCATGCACAATTTAAAAATTATTTAGAAGTTTATTCAATATTGTTAATTAAGATTCTAAGTAATACAATTCAGGAATAATTAGTATCAGCTGTCTTGCTGTTTAAAAAAAAAAAAGAATTACATCTTCTAATGTGTTAAAAAAAATTCATCGAACAATTGGAAGTCACACTCAGTCACATAACTATAAGCATAAATTAAACTTTGAATATTTGAATAAAAAAACTTTTCAATAGTTTTATGATGTCAACAATTAGCATAATGATTTCAGTGTGTAGAACACAATAAATATAGCAAAAAAAGTACCTTTATAACTTACTTTGTCTCACATGGACAAACATTGATCACATAAAAATATTTTAAAGGCGCCCCTTAAAAATTTCTCAGAAACTAAATGGAGAAGCTGAAAACAAAAAAACATTTATATTATAATAAGTTCAGAACAGCCTTTAGTAAAAAAAGGTGTAAAATACCCACACAAAAATGAATGTAGAAGTAAATAGCATTGCACAAGGAAAAGCAAACATACAATAGCAATAAAAAAATATGAATTTTTCTCCATTTTGAAAGTTAATATAAATAATGTTCTGCAGATCAGTGCAAAATAAAATCAACAACATAGTGATGGACTTTCACTGGAAGGTGACTAGATTTAGTTTCTATTACAACATACAATTTAGTAAACATTAATAAAGCAAATTCACTTTGACATATTGGAATGAAGTGAAATAATTGATGCAATTTTAATCTTTAAAAAGATTTCAACAACAAAGACTTTAATATTGAAAGGGAGCATTTTTTGCCTTTTTTTTAATAAGTTTAATAAGAACAATGATATATGGGAAAGCAGTTATTTAAAACTAAGGAAACCCAATTCAAGTAGAATAAAATTGTCAAAGTAAATTTTTGTTTTATGAATCTTTAATAATTTAAGAATCTGGTTACAATATCTTATTGCACTTTCAATGTCAATTTGTACAAGTTATCAATGCTAATTATGTAAAACGGATCACATAACAGACTCAATTTCATACAAAATTTTCATTAAAAAAATATTTGTGAAATCCGATGAGATCTTTTGACAATAATAAAATCTGATATGTGGCATAAATAATGCATGAGCCAAAAATAATGTGATGGATGTTAAAGTGCTGGAACAAATTTAAATTCTAGTGCATTATAAAAATCTTTTGTATGGATTCCCAGTGGATCACAACAATTCAAGTTTTAGGGCATTCAGATTTAGAGGTATGAATGCGATTTATAAAAAGAAAGAAAATTAATCTGCAGGCCTCAATATAATTTGTAAGATTAGAGAATCGTCGACAATAAATGGTGAATGTTGTTGAAACAACTCACTTACTGATACTTTCTTATCCAGCTCTGTATCTGACGAGTAGCGGGCCTTGGAGAAATTTTTTTTCCCACACACAGAATGTAAAAGATGTTGGCTGTTGACTATAGCCAGATAGTACTCCACAGCTCTGGGCTGTTCCAAGATGACATTTGAATACAACAATATTCTGAAATCTTCAGGATTATTTGTGGAACCTTTTGGGTAAACTTTTAACTCCCAGTCCCAGGTTTGTGATGGGAAAGATGAAGCTCTGGTGGAAAACCTAATTCCAACTTCTGTGCCTTTTTGAATGCAGGAGAGACGAGGTATAACTACTCTTTTGTCCCATCGCAGATTAGAGTAGTTTCGTAACAGGAATGAGCTGGTTGTAAACTCCTTTGTACGTGAACGAGTGGACAGTGGCAGGGCATGATACTTGTATGCTAACAGTAAAGGTTGCTGGAAGATATTTTTGTGCTGCTCTACAAGTGTCAGAGATTCCAACTAAAATAGATAAAAGGAATATGTTTATGTATGGCATGTCTTTATGCATAAATCAACAAATGAAAAATAAGTTACTAGTGTCTCTTTATGAAATGACCAGAGGACAGGCACAAAGTCTCAAAGTTTGGCTTTGATATTGGATATAGAAAGGGCACCACGTAATCACCACTTGTGGTGATTGTAAGTTAAAGATAGAAAAAAAAAGATTCACTCATTTTCAGATGAAGTAGAGTTATCTGTTTCTGTAGCAATGAAATGCTAGGAGACTGTAGAACTAGTACAGCTCCCAGCTACCTTTACATTCCCCAACAAAATGCAGGTACCTATTTTGCAGCTAGGTGGATGTGTTAAGATTAACATCATATTAATATCAAATTTGTATCTGTAGGTGATGGTATTAAGCACTGTGGAGAAATAATATAGTCTTAAGTTTGATGACGCAATTCGCTAGGCTCCGCCCACCGCAGTATCCATGGCGTCATTCCGCCATCTTGAGTGTAAATATTGGGAGCTTTAGTGTATACGTCATTTGGTACAAATGACGTATATAAAACCGACAGTTGGGAGCACATGGTTTGTTTTATAATCAATCGAGCTCTGTGCATCATAGGATGCGGATGCATGTTCTAGTAGAGTCTAGCTTTGGGCATCGATGTAGATGGATGCATATTTACAGTTTGCTATTGTACTCCTGGATCTACCTTTATGTCAGTTCATGTTCAAGTATTAAATGATTGTTTGATGTTACTTCACTGGAGTTAACTTCGTGATTTGTGTTGTCTGATTTATTACACCTTCTACAAGCATCATCATTAAAAGGATCCGTAACAAGCACTATATATTTCCATGTACACTTAAAAATATAACTAACTCCAGAGAATGAATGACACTGTAACTTCACGACATATCAGTTTATTTAATAGATACATAAATTAATACATGTAGCTATTTGACACACATACATATATTAGGTTCTTGGTTTAATCACTACTAAAAAGACTAATATCATAACTTTTATGTTATGACACTAAACTCTGAATTAAAGTACACGGGACTTATGTTTGTAATGGTCTCTATCCCCAGACTGTAGACTAAACATTTAGATAGGGTTAAATACATTCTAGTTGACCTATATGCTAAGGTGTCATAAATATTATCAAACAAAACCTAAGGATGAAACCCCATTGGTATAGTGCATGTCCTTTCTCGCATCTGTGGCAATTATCTAATCTGTTTGATCATCTTGTAAAAAAGGATTTTTAAGGATAGTTATTTTTAGTCTCTTAACATCAAATGTTTGTCCAATGAGACATTATCTTCTTATTGTGTGTTTACTTTCACTAAAAAGTGCGTCCACATAGGACATCTTGGGACAAGAAAAGTCCTGGCGCTGACTGGTTGGCTGTTGAACACTATCCAACTGCCATCCCAATTTAGGATCAAATGATAACTTCTCATTCTTTAAAAGACATGATTGGATAAATAAAAGCTGACTTTATTTGCACTTCAATCCATGACTTTTCACTTTTCTTTGTAAATTTTTAACAAAAGAAAAGGTTTTGTTCTGGAGCTAGAAATCATTTTTTAAAACATATCTACCTACTAATACTTCTGAAATTTAATTCTTTGTTCCTCCTGTGCATTGTATGTGTCGTAAATTGTTTCATTTAAGTGTGTAATATTACATTTAAAATCACCAAAAGTGCAACATCTAGTCTATCTGCTGTCCAGCTGAAAAAATTACTCCCCTCCTCAACCACACAGCAGTATGATGGCTAAATTAAAGAACTATGGTAAAATTAAAATGAAATTGAAAAAAAAAAATAGATGAAAAAATTTAAAATTTCATTAGTTAATATTTTTGCACAACTTTTTCTAAAGCCAATTCATCACAAATTTCTTTTTGAAGACTGCCATTGATGAAAGGTTATAGTTTTTGATAATTCTGAGTAACTGACTGCAGGGTAGATGCCAGAAACTTGTTGATCCTTGGTGGGCCCAGGAAATCTATGAGTTACATATTAAGTCATGTAACTCCCATTTTTTTTATGGAACATTATATAAAGCAAACCGGACCTAAATGCTCAGTGCCCCTTGACAAGTATTCATGTTGTTATGTATAGGAAATACATTTTCAAAACATATGATAAAATGAGGATCTAAAATGTGCCCCCCCTCCCCCTCAATCTCCTTGTTGCCCTATTGGGCACTAAGGTTTGAAGTCGCGTAACGTTACGCGTAAGTAATTTTGAAAATTACGCGTAAATTACGGTAATTTAAAAATGCATATTTGACGGCCATTTTAATTGTTTCTGTCGCAATTCGTTGTGTTAACAGTGGTGATTAATTAATTACAGTGATTAGGTAAACCATCTACATCCGGCCACAAGCCTAAACCGGAAGTATTCGTTTGGTAAAACAGCGTAAACCGCAAAGTATATTGTTTGTTTTTAATCGTTTCAGTAAACATAATAAAATATTTTCAATAAGGAAGCCAAAGTCTGGTTAAAAATAAGACAAAATCATTAAAATTTTCGATTAAGTACACAATGCCGCCATGAGCTGTATGGCAAGCAGCCGCAAGCCAAACGGAAAGGTTATAAAATAAAAAAAATCCAAAAAAAATGTTTTTTTAAACATTATCTACAGTACCGTACCCAGGATTTTTTTTGGGGGGGCGGGGGGCGGGGGGGGGGCTGTTCCAAGTTTTTAAAGGCAAATATTTGACAATTTTTTATGAGTTACTATCAGCAATAACATTGGGGGGGGGGGGGGCTGCAGCCTCCCAGCCCTCCCCCTCCACCACCCTGGGTACGGCCTTGATTATCTATATATGTTCCAAATGTCATGAAACGTATAGAAAACATTTTACTGTGTATGGTGCTTCCGTCGATCGCGTTGGCCATATTATGCTGCGTATTGCACCCTTGTCGTCTGTATTTCGCTGCGGATTGCACCAGCGTTGATCGCGTGTGCCGTCTTTTGCTGAGTTCGGCACCCGCGGCGGCCGTATTTCGCGGCGCATTGCACCCGTCCAGCGTCGACCGTATTAGACGGTATTACTCAGCCAAAGATGGCCGCCTCTGATGCAGTCAGTACACGTCGAAATACGTGGACGACGGGCAAATTAGTATGACCGGTAAATTACAAGTAAAAACCTTTGAAAACATTATTAAAAATACACCTACTAGCAATCAGTGAGCGTGAGCAACAAAAGGAACATACACTTTCAAGTAATTGGGCATTAATGGTACGCGTAATTTTGGCGTGCCAATCTTACGCGTAATTTTCGAACCCTATTGGGCACATGTCCCACAATAAGAAATCCTGCTTTTGACTAAGTGACCTTTTTATGCACTAAAAATATGTCACTTTGTTACCTGCGTTAGCTGATCAGGTGTCATCATCGGTAGCCTCACTGACTGTAAGATGTTATTAAGAATAACTTCAAACTGCTCATTACTTAAATGTCTGGATTCTTTAAATGCCTAAATCAGATAAATAAAACAGTTAAAAAAGTGTATAAAGAAAAGGAAAAAAAAGTAATGTAAAGAAAAAATTGTTTAACTAAAAACAAATTGAATACTATAACAGCTGAAAAGTTAAATCAATTTCAATAATAAAGCGCCTATTTATATATTGATTTCCAACAGCATGACATAGAATGGTGGTTAGGAGTTTCCCTGCCATTATTTTATTGCTTTTAAAATCCTGTTTGATTTAAAACATTAAATAAGATGCAAAAATGGTTAAATTATAAATAACACATATTCATTTTTTAATTGGAAATTAATTGTAGACTAATAATTATTGCTTTGAAACAGGGCTAGTGTATGAAACTTGTTACAGGGCAAATGATGTTTTACGTACACAATAAATTTAAGCCTGCTGATGTCTGTTGAGACTTGGTGAATATAGATCTCATCCCTTAAATGAATATATAAAAACTCTTTGCTAAACTGAACTTTTGATTTATTGAATACAGTTTATATTAATATTTATTTCTTATTTTACAAATTATTTTTCATTTACCATTCCAATTTTGAAGTTAACTTGAGTTTGTAAAATTGTCTTATTCCCTTTTTAGGACTACCACCCAATATATACAAAACCAGCCTGAGATAGTCGGCTATACAACCTTTTTCTAAAAAAATTCTTTTCAAGGCAACATATTTTTAAAAAATCAAAATGAGTTTGTAAAGCATGATTTCTTATTTATTCTAAGGTCGTTTCTACTACAACACACTTTGTTTTATTACACTAAGTAAAAGCCAAAAAATTGTCCGGGGTTTTTCAACTGATTTAGATTAATTTTGGTGTTCTGAGTCCAAATATCACATTGATTTTGCTCGGTCAGGTCAACTTACCTACCTGACGAACTATATGTATTCTAATATCAGGGGTTTTGAGTTCAATCATTTCTCTAAATTAGCTGCATAAAAATTAGCAGCAAAATAATCAGTTATAAAAACAGAGATAATTATATTTTATTTATAAATCATCAGTATGGATTTTCACTTGATTAGTTAATGCATCAGCATTTGATTGGGCACAGTCTTCAGTACCCCGACCTTCCATCTGCCCGTCGTCCAGCTGCTCACTGCGAAGAAATTCCTGTACCAGCATTCGGAGATCTCCCTGACAGCGATGATGAGGCCACCACTTTAGACGAGGGAGGAGATACAGAAGAGGAGTATGAATCACAAGATGGTCCGCAGCCGTTCTCACAATGTGAGCTTAATGATCTGGTTCGGGATCTCAGCTTGTCAAACAATTCCTCCAAGCTGTTGGCCTCCAGACTCAAAGAGAAAAATCTACTTGGCAAGGACGCGCGAATCACTTTTTTCCATAGAAGGCATGGGGACTACATGGGCTACTTCTGCCAGGAGGAAGACCTTGTGTACTGCCGAGATGTCGCCGGTCTTCTTGATAAACTTGGCGGTCCTCAATACTATCCGAGAGATTGGCGACTCTTCATTGACAGCTGCAAGCGCTCTTTGAAGTGTGCACTTCTCCACAACGGGAGCCAGTTCGCCTCAATCCCTTTTGCGCACTCCACAACTCTTGAAGAGAAATATAAAGCAGTGAAGTATGTGCTCAACAAAATCCAATATGAGTAGCACCAACGGATCATCTGCGTCGACTTGAAGATGGTGAACTTTCTACTTGGTCAGCAGTCCGGGTTCACGAAGTACCCAGGCTTTATATGTATGTGGGACAGTCGCGACAGAGCCCAGCACTATGTAAAGAAGAGTGGCCGGCACGAGAGCAAGGGGCGAGAAACATCATAAACAAACCTCTTGTTGACCTGGAGAAGATATTGATCCCACCACTACATATGAAGCTTAGGTTAATGAAACAGTTTATGCGCGCTCTGGACAAGGATAGGAGGTGCTTCAACTGCATGTGCCGAGCATTTCCTCAAGTGACCACTGAGAAGCTGAAGGCCGACATTTTCGACGGCTCACAGATACGGCAGCTCATGAAGGACACAGAGTTCCAAAACTCCATGAACACGCTTGAGTGCGCCGCCTGAAAATCGTTTGTGCATCAAACCACATCAAACTCATCAGCAGCATGATAGAGGACTTCCAAAAACTCGGGTGTTTGACGAGTATAAAGATGCACTTCCTGTTCTCACACATGGAGAAGTTTCCTGAAAACCTTGGGACGATGAGCGATGAGCAGGGAGAAAGGTTCCATCAACACATCCGCCAAATGGAGGAAAGGTACCAAGGGAGGTGGTATGCAGTCATGCTGGCGGACTACTGCTGGTCGCTGAAGAGAGACAACCCAGCAGCTGCTCACACAAGGGAATCGAAGAAACGCCAATTTATGCCTTGAACTATGAACTTTTGTTTCACGTAACGTTCATTGTTATACTAATATTATGATAATTATGCTTTTCAAATTTGGTGGAGTAAATAAAAACTGAATGAATTTGAACACGTTGACTTTAATTTCTTGAGTAAAACGAAAATAATCATCAGCTGATGATCCGCAAAAAATGTGTTTTTTTTTTACAAAAAAAAAACATTTTTTACAAATTTCTGTAGCAAAAAATCCCGACCTGATTGAGCAAAACCAAGGTCATTTTCGGACTCAGAGCATCAAAATTAGTCTAATTCAACTGGAAAACCCTAGACGATTTTCAAAAAATATTTTTTTTGTTGCCCAGAGTTATTAGCTTAAGATGGTATCAAGTGTCCCAGCTACTTAACATTATGGTTATGGAACAGGAATAAGAAAACTATTAAAATCCTTTTAAGTTTATAAACATTCATTTTAAAAGTGGTGTTGCCAATGTTTTGAACGGTAGAGATAGTACTTGAATAGTATCAAATTAAATTAAATAAAGGAAAAATAACATAAAAGCTGAACCTACTATCAACCATTTCATGACTGCCAGCCAAAGTTCATATTCATCTTTAATAACCAGACAAGAAGAATTCAGTATCTCAACCAGTTGTTCTTTATCCAGACTTAGCCATTCAGACTCCCATTCAACTGTGTTAATAATTTCATCCATTTTTAATGCCATTGCCTGTAACAGACAAAAAAAAAATTCTTAACTATTATATTTATTGACTGCTTCCATAGGTACTAAAGCAAAGACATCACCAGGTACATGATTACTCATTTATAAGGAAAAGTATTTTTCAAATGGATTTAATATTTTAACAGTTTAATAAAAGATAAATACAATTTTACAATGCACAGTGTGAGATTTTTGTGATTCAAACTATTATGGCCATATTTCTTATGCTGCTTTAAAACTATTATGGCCATATTTCTTATGCTGCTTTAAAACTATTATGGCCATATTTCTTATGCTGCTTTAAAACTATTATGGCCATATTTCTTATGCTGCTTTAAAACTATTATGGCCATATTTCTTATGCTGCTTTAAAACTATTATGGCCATATTTCTTATGCTGCTTTAAAACTATTATGGCCATATTTCTTATGCTGCTTTAAAACTATTATGGCCATATTTCTTATGCTGCTTTAAAACTATTATGGCCATATTTCTTATGCTGCTTTAAAACTATTATGGCCATATTTCTTATACTGCTTTAAAACTATTATGGTCATATTTCTTATACTGCTTTAATACTATTGTGGCCATATTTCTTATACTGCTTTTTTCATGTAGTAAAGATTATTGAAGTTAGAAAATTAAATATTTTATGTTATATAATAAATACATAAATAAACAATTTTTCAGGTGAAATGTGAACAAACGTTAACAAATAATTAGAATGTCTTCATTTTGCTTCATCACTCGAACATAATGTAATGAGCTTCTAAATTGAACTAAGGACATACGAGTTCATCAGCAAAAACAAAGAAGTTTTAGTCACAATATCTCACTTAGATCCAGGGCAAATTTACTGGAAACATTTCTTAAAAACTAAAGACGGCAAAAGTTTATCTGACAATGCTATTCAAATAAACCATGTGCAGCACAAACTTTACTTGTGACTGGTGGCAAACTACAATGATTTTGTGTCCAGTTGTCACAATCTTTGATGATCAGTGATGGTCATTTGTCAGGAGTATGATCACATACTGAGTTTTGGGTGTGTATTTATATTTACCCAGCAACGTGGTTCCATAGGACGCACACAACACAACAAGCAAAGAACACTGGACACTTAAGTAAAGTAACAGACAGCAGTTTATTTACATGAATGGCAAAGTGAGCTCAAGAGGGCAAGTAGCTTTAATGGCCACCTCTGCATATAAATACAACTCTAACCCAAAAAGACCACATGGGTTAGGTCTCTGTCTGAGGCTGGTAGTTCTCAGAAGAACTCAGGACCGAGCGTGTTTGCAGGACAAACACCTTTGTCTACTCCTTTTGTTACCTATCACTGGTTTGATGACACAACTGAGGGAGGGGTGGGGGAAAGGCAGTAAGAAAGATAATGAGGATTTCATTACAACTTCACAGAATTTGCGACACCAGCCCGGTAATGATACACATCAACAACAGCATGTGACCACCTGTGAAATGTTTTCAAAGGTTTTTTTTCTTCAACTGGGTTTTTAGGCCACCAAACAAAACAAGGAGAGTTAAAACTATACACTGCTTTTTAGCTCAACATTTGCTCCACAATTTAGTGTTAATATAATACATTGCTTGACAATACCTGTACACAGGCTCTTGTTAATTGATGATGATAACATTTTGTGGCATATTGAAACCAAATATGAAAAACATCTTTTAGCTGCACTTTAGGTATAATAAAGAAGCATGCAAAGTCTAGGCAAACCTGTTCAGAAAACATGATGAAACAAAACATAAGAGCAACAATAATCTCTTAAATGTAAACTGCAAATATTTCAGGGAAAAAAGTCTCCCAAGCAACATATTAAATTTTTGTATGGTATTGGCTAATTAAAACAAACTTTGTTTTGCCAGATTTTTAAAAAGTTATTGGTATGAAATGTATCAGCTATTTAATATGTTAGTTAAGAATGAAATAAAGAAACAAACTATAGAATAAAGTAGCTGTGTATGATTTCTTAACAAGTTTTTCTTTTATTAAGGTCCTAAATTCCAAATAAGGTAACTGCTGGTTTAAAGTATTATTAGTATTAAATTATAACATTCTTCAGTTTCATACTTAAGAGTAGTTTGTCTAAATGTATTAACAGAAAATGCTGATTCAACTATAAATCTATATTGAGGGCATAAATATACATGTATTTACTGATTGACAAATGACTTATTATTGTACATTTTAAACACTAACATTACGAAGGTCATTAATACATTAACTGAATGACAAATGACTTAACATAGTCTATTTTAAACACTTACATTACGAAGGTCATTAACATTGTACTTGTCAGCTAAAATAAGAACTGGCAAGGTGTTTTCAATATTCAGTTTGATGTTGCAGCTGTATAAAAAATTTAGAAACCGTGGAAAAACACCTACACAAACACTTTCTTCAACCAGTTTTATTTCCTAAGTGGGAGAAAAAAAAGCATATGTTTTAAAATGCTTAAAGCTTTTTGTAAACATTTTCTTTGAAACATGGGCATACAAACAATCAAAATATTAAATCAAATTATAAATTCTACCTTTTCTTTGTAGGTGTCCCATTGTCTGCTAGTTAACATCTTTTCAAACACCTGTGATGCCCTAACCAAAACAAGTTTGTGCGCAAAATATTTCTCATTCTCAACCTGAAGTATGACGTCACTCAATAGCTTATTGTTGTAAAATCTGGCTTGCTCTGTCAGTGCTTCACGCTCATTTCCATAGCAATCTATACCTAACAAATGATAATTATTACTGAAAAAGTTCAAAGTATATATAATAAAATAATAAATTTAACATCTAATTCTTACAATTTCATTCATTTTTCATCAATTTACAATGCCGACCAACATTAATATTTTCTTATAAGGATGACATGTAATTGGATAGCGTACAATCTCAGAAACCAAAGAGATTAGATAAAATTGGTATCTCCAATTCAAAGAGTTAACAGTAAAAGCATGTTGTAAAATTATAAACATTGCATGAGAGCATACTTCCAAACCATTTTCTTGATAACCTCATCATTTTTTATTGATATTAATTATGAAGCAGAGAGATAACCCTGTCAACACAAACCATCTTACACTGTTTCAAATTTCAGTTTGCTGTCTGCTAAAACGTTGCTACAGTCATCATATTTGACTCTTTATAATCATTCACATGAAGAACACACACATTATTTAGAGCTAATGGCAAAGCATATACTTATTGAAAAGATAAAATAAAAGCAAAAAAAAAACATGTTGAAAAAGAGCAATCTAGTTTTTTTTTTAGCTATTTCTTTTTAAGGACATACATAAGTGACACCAATGGTTGGTTCTTGTATCCATTTAATATCATTGGGCTCAAATAAAAAAAAGGCCACTGTCAAGATCTGGGTAGCTTTGGCAGCCCATTTTTAGAACCATGTGTTAGGACGTGCATTTATATCAGCCCCAGCCTAATAGCATCATGGTTCAATGTGTGGTGCCTAGGACAAGTGTCAAACGCGGGGTCTAAACTGTAATTTAAGTCTATAACTTGTGTCTATATATCTTAAAAAAATGTCCCTATCCCTGAGTGTGTGATGGTTTGTTGGTTGGAATCTACTCAACAAAATACAACTTGTGACAATCACACAATGAAATAGCCACTCAGTAAGGATGAAATATATTTTAATACCTTCTTCACTCTCTAAACGCAAAGCTAAAGATGTAGGAGACAGACACTGATTTAAACATCTTGAAGGTGGGACTGCCCCATCAAAAAATGGCTGGTCCATGACACAAATCTGATCAGGTGGTGGCATAGCCATTTTAAATGTTCCAGCAATATCTATGATGAAAAAATATATTAATTAGTCAAGCATGAAAAAAAAATATATGTAAAATTAGGTTATCAATTTTCAAACTAGATATAATCTTTTCTATAATACTCAAATGTAAATAGCTAATACATGTATATACAAAACAAACATAATATCTCTCTTGATATAAATTTGCAAGTCTATCTATCTATAAAGGTAAGTTTGTAAACTAGGCCTATACATTGATCTCAGAAGATTTAAATTGGTATACACCAACAAACATTAATTCTGGATTTATTCAAATTTTCAAGTTTAAACTCATACAACTGATTTTTTTTTCTTTTAAATTTGCATCACCAGTTTCAAATACACTCCATAGAAAGTCTCATCTATTTATAAAAAAAAAATTATAAAAATTTATCAAAAAGTAAAAAAAAAAACCTCAGATCATGCAAATATTTTAAAAAATTATCTTAAAAAAATGTGTGACCACTATACTAATATTGGTAATTTATTTCATTTTATCTAGAAGTTTGACAAAAATTGTATAATAATGATACAATTTTATTGTTTAATTTAGAAATTAATCTTGAATAGAGTTGGAAGACATACCATGTCCATAATATTTAAATGTTATAATTTTGTCATTTTATAAACACAAATCGGAACTTACATTTTTATTTAGTTACTATAATTTCTATATATATTTTTATGATCTAAGGCAGGGGTGGGCAAACTACGGTACGCTGGTCGCATGCAACCCGTATGCATGTACATGTTGAGATCCTATGTCGATGATAATTTTCTTTGTTAAGAATTTTCGCTATATTGTTGAAATTTTAGTCCGCTATTTGATTTAAATCTAGGGATATTCCTCATGCGAATCACAACCAGTAAAGTGGTTCCACAGGTGACAGTTCAAGAACATTCTCCAAATTTGTGGGCAGTTACATACTTCTCATTTATTATAATTGTACTCTGTGGTCAGATTGTATGTGAATTAAGTTACTCCGTTTTTCATAATTATTATGACAGGTAACTGTCATAACTCTGTTATATTTTACTGTGTTAATTGATTTTGGGAGTTTTTTATTAAAAAGAAAAGTTGGGTAATAGTAAAATAAATGAGGTTTAATGAAAACGGGGAAGAGGAAAAAAAAAGGAGGAAGAGAGATAGTTTTTTTGAGAGATTTTGGTAATAATAGAAACAGAAGAAGTACCGTAATATAAGGCAGTGGAGAAGTTTTACAGAGAAAAGTTAATTCAGTTAATATTTGTGGACTATTAATATTGGGAACTTTTGTTATTTATAAAGCTGTTATATGTGATTATTCATGATGTGGATTTATGTGTTATTTGTAGTCAATTTGTAGATGTACATACTTAACTTCTACATTAATAAATGGACCACGTCTAAGAAAGTCTCTTGTGATTTATGAATGAAAGTGAAAAGGTGTATCTATTGCACAAGTCCTTATTTACACACACAAGTACAGATGAAGACAACTTAAAAGTAATTATCTCACAATACTTGAAAGAGTAATTTTAGCCTACTGAAGAGACACGACAGTAACAATAACATTTTTTTGAAATAATTATGAATAGTAAAGTGTTATTATCAAATGATTTAGTTTGTATTTTAAAATGTAATGTGCATGTGTATAAGAGTGTGAATTTGAAATAAAATAACAAATACATGGTTAATATCTTTAAATATATTTTCATACAGTTGTAAATTCTAATTGACTAGACAAAACTATCAAGTTTTCAATGTGGCCCTCTGAAGAAAAAGTGTGCCCACCTCTGATCTAAACAATTACCTTATTTTTTTTTACTTTTTAGTAATTTTTTGTAACAGCTTATTTTGGACAAGGTTTAATTTTTTATTTTATACTTTATAATAGTTATAATATAAGCATACCTACTGGTAGGAAACCGAAAGACTAAATAAAAAAAAATTCTTAAAAAAAGCTTTTATTAAATTACTTTTATGTCAGTGCACTAAAAAGTAAAAAAAAAAATAACTCTTAATTGTTAAAGTTTAGATAATAACTATTATATTGTCTATTATCTGTTTATAGAAATTATCATTACTAGAAATATAATTTATGGGTGACGGTAATATCACAATTTACCATACAAAATTATTTTGATATATATTATTGATACTTTACCAAATAATTTTGGATGGTAAATTTTGATATTACCATGGGTGACTTCAGTCTTTAACAACTGTTACATATTAATAAAGGCAAAGAATATTTAAAAAAAAATAATCGAAAATATATGATTAAACGAATAAACCCTAACCATAACAATGAACTAGATGACAGACGCCTTATTTAATGGATAATCACAAAAGAGGGGTGGGGGAGGGGGTTGTCAACAAACTAAACAAGGCGATTGGTGGTAGTCCTAGCAGTAAAAAAAATCATTTCATTGTAACTCTTAGGCAAAACGAGCAAAACTAAGCATCGTCATTGTTATTTATGCCCATAGCCTATGGTTGTTTGATTTATTTGTCGCACAATCCGGATAGTCCTTCCTTCTAATAGACGGCGAGTTTATATTTAAAGAAGACAATTTGGTATATTGATTAATATCAATGAATATTACAGCTTTTACTTTAAATGAAATATACACTAAAAAAAAAAATATTAATTAATTAAATAATTGTTTATAAATAAATAAAAAAATCAATATTATTTTTTGTACTTGTACCAGATATGGTTACAGATAACCCCCAAAACCCTAAACCCTATTCCTAAACCTAATATAATGGCTGATACCCGAAAAAAAAAATACGGATTCTGTCTATTTTCCTATTCTGTTTGGACCGAACCGTAGCTACTGGGAATGAATAATGACGTTTACACACAATCACTGAGTCTAGTTCCGATTTAATATTTGAATTAGTTGCATACACATATTATTAATATTATCTATCTTATCTTTTTGTTTTGTTTTTTAATTTGATTTTTCTTGGTATTTCAAGAGTTAGTTAGCTTTATTTCCCCCACTAAAAAAGAGCATAGCTGTAGTGGATGTATGTAAATTATAGTGCTGTAACTGTGTGTAGTAAATGCGGCAATAATATACATAACATACATATGTTAAATCTTAGATCATAGTTATTCATCTTCCTACCTTTGATTTTAATTTTTTTATCGCTGAATTAAAGTTGATTGAACTTTTATTTTATTTATCAAAAATAGGCCTATATTATTAAACTAATAAAGTGCAAAATGGCAGACCAGTCTCACTCTCAGTATATCATTCCTAACAACACTGAAGTAGCACTCTTGGATTGTCAGTCAGCATTTGAAGGCTTGTCTAATAAAGAAAGACTCTATGCTCACCATCTGGCCCAGGCCAGTTTCAAAGGAGGTCTTATTGTTTTATTTCAGGTAAGACATAGAATAATGTGGTTGTGACTTGGATGACTTGGGGTTTTGAAGATCAGTGACCAATAATTTTACATACAACATAGACTTTCATTGTCATTGAGCCCTTTAACTCTTCTCCTCCACAGCATTTTGCTTGCTGGGACAACAACTTTTCTCTGCTAACTTTTCCTGACTCATCTGCTGTTGATTATATCTATTGTCATGACATATTGTAACGGAGTAGTAAACCTACATTGTCTTAGTCTTATTATGAAATAATTATATCTACCATCTTAAACATAAATAAACTATCTGCACAATAATTTAATGGATAGGCCTATTGAAAATAAGTTTAAAGAAAGTTGAGAAAAACTTCAATTATGACAATTAAAAAGATCAATAGTGGAATTTCTGAAACATGTCCAAAATGTTATCTAGAAACTAATGAGGGTTTTCGCTAGCTTAATAATAAGTTAAATCAAATTTGAGAGCAAAAATATCATGAAAACCTCAACTTTAAAGCTTTATTTGTGTTTGTTATTAAACCATCTACATTATCACTCTTAAAATAAAATATAATATTTTTAGAAGATATGAATCATTCTCTTTATGTCAATAGATAGCTAAATTAAGAAGGTGTAATGTTTCTGTATCACATTAAAAAGGATTTACAAGAAACGTAAAAAAAAAAATCATTTACTTAATCAGTTCAGTGAATAATATTGGATCACTCCCTGTGCAATCATAAATTAAAGCGTAGTTTTAATTTGGTGTAAATAAATTTTTTCTTGTGTCTAGTATCAACCATAATTAAATAATGCCTTAACATGGGGAAATCTAAAGCGACAAGTATTACTGAATTTAAACACCCAAAATCTATTTGATATTTTACTTATTCTTGGAATTCTAGCGTTTTCACAAGTATAAATTTACGTTTTTTTTATTTACGGTTTTCTGTGATACACAGTTTTAAAAAAAGGAGATTTTTTTTATAATAGATTTTTTTACGAGAAAATGTTATTATAAATAGGGTTTTTTTTAAAAATATAAAGTTTGGTTTTTTATATATAATAATACCCCGATAAAAGAATTGTTTTTTTTAATAAGGGAAAAATGAAAATTAATATTTTTTATATTGTAGAAAAACAGTGGGATAATAAATAAAAAAAACATTTATATATTTTAAAAAAAAAAAGGGGTTCATAATTTTAATGCTTTTATAAGCTTATAAAAGTATTAAAATTGCATTTTTAAAATACACAGTATAAAAAAAAAAGGTATGCTCAATCAAAATCATTCTTTGTACAATTTTTTACAGACTTCTCCGGAGTCACCAGGCATTTTTTTGTTACTTCAAAAACTATTCCGAGCTCAAGATCCAAAGGAACTGTCAGAACTTGCTTTATCAATTGGCTTTAGCCAGGAAGATGTGGATGTAAGTTATGTATACATGTTCTTTGCTTTAAAAAATACTGGACCTTTTATAACAATTCATTTACCTTTTGATTAATTCATCTCCCAACTATGGTTCATGTGTCTTAAACTGGCACTAAGTGTCCTTCTTGTTTGAATAAGTATATATATATATATATATATACATATTCTATTAATTTTAAACAATTAAATATTGTATTGCATAGTATTATATTTGCCTTATAATTTCCTGATCTGTTTATTTTTCAGGCCTTCCTTATTTATGCTGCTGCTTTTTATGGCAATATGGGAAACTACAAATCTTTTGGTGACACAAAGTTCATTCCTAACATTGATGAGGTTTTTTTATTTTAATATTTTTATTTCACCTTAAAAGATTTCTCTTGTACAATATTTAAGAAAAGTAGATGTTATATTTCCTGGAACCTTGACATATTACATGTACTTATTTTCTAAATGTTGCTTTGTCCTCTTCATGTGATATATATATAATGATACGTGGCTTTAACGAAATTGACAGGAACTCATAAATTATTTGTTATACTGAAGGTAAAGTTCCCTTAAGCCCCAAAGGGCTCATCAGATGAAGTGTAGAATTCATATGTTTTAGTAACCTCAGCGTATAAATGGATTGTGTGGTTAGCACAATGACCAGCAGCCTTTATTCCTCCAACTAGAAGTCAGGTACCCATTTAAAGCTAGGTGGATTTGGGGTCTTTCACCAGGACCTGGAAAAATCCCAAGGTTCTCACTGAGATTTGAACCTGGGACCCTCCGGTTGACAGACAGCGCTTTACACCACATGACCCCCCCCCATCCCAGGGGTCTGGAGGCGGTATTAAATGAAAAAATAATTTTTTTTGCGGTTTGCCAATTATATGTATGAAAGCACCCAAAGATATTTAAGTTATTTCACTAAAACTGTCTAAAATATTTGTTTATTTTTTTTAAGTTAAACTGTTTTGTATTTAATGAAAGATTTTATATTAGACTAATTTGTATACAATGTTCAGATTATTATGTTTTGCATTTTTGTACACCTGAATTACCCCACTTGCCTAAGAATATTGTATGTGCCCAGTAGGGATTGTTGGTTTTTAAAAACTGTTTTTAGCCTAGAACTTAACAATTAGCGAAAATGTTGATAAATTGCACTAAATTACAGAGAAATCTGGGAAACTTTGACTTCCCAGTGAAATTCCTCATCAGTAAGACCCTTGTCTATTGTCATTATTAGAAAGTAATTGTTGAGCGATACAGGAAAGTAATCTACCAAGTGGTTCACGAGTGATTTAATGATTGGGGAAGGGGGGGGGGGTAGTGCATATACACATAGAGAGATTTATTGCATCTGTTTTCTCAACCGGGCTAAATTCAAGTTAAGTTTAGTATTTCCACAGAACAACTAGTGTTGACTTATGGGAAGAGCGGGAAATAAATAATCAGTATATTCTTAGTTCATTATTAAATAATAGGCTGAAAGGGATTATTTGACTAAATTTATGTTCGTCATCCAACACCACCACCTCTAAACTACACAAGATTTCACATGACAGGACACAACCGCTGTAATGACTAGTGTAACTAATACATCTCAGGGATGTGGAAAGGGGAGACAAATGTATGAGGGGAGGGGTGAGGAGTGCATTTAGAATGCAACAGTGGAGGAATGTTTGGAAATAGGAACTCGATGTGGGTCCATAGATGGAGCTGTACAGATATTGATAAGTTAGAAACACAGACAGACAGAGGAAAAGAGAGACACAGACAGAAATATGTAAAAAAGCGCTTTTTTTTTTAGCAAGGAATCATAATTTGTTTTTAATTCACTTTTATTGGGATTAAGTATCAGTAAGTCTTCAACTATACTGAGGTTTACATCACAACAGCTGGTCTGTGAGCTTGACATTAATTGATAATAATTATTGGCTGAATGCTTTAAATATCCGTTATTTACTCTTTTTTTTTTTTTTGGTAAAATTGGAAATCTTTTTTTTTTAAGTTTGGGAAATTGACCTTAGACAACCATTTTTTTTTTAAAGTCGGTTTATGTGTAATCTCTAGTGCACAGAGAATTGCTCTCATAATGTCTAAATTATTTATCATTGTAATAATTTAAATATTTACCTAAAATATAATGCGATTTGTATTACATTTAGAAAAAAAGGTTATACATCTGAAATTTTCAAAATAAGTGCATTCTTAAATATGTAAATTAAAAAAGTCATTCTATTCTTCTGTTTCAGTATTTCTGATTAGATATTTACATACCATCTTATGATATGGTAGTTTCACAAACACAATTAAAAAGATCACCATAAATCAAACTATACTGTTAATAACTATCTTTAAAAAATACAACAGTCAATATCTGTCCCTACCCCAAACAAAAATTGTAATAACTAAAATATACCCTCTATGGCACGTAACTTTGTTAGCATTCCCCCCCTCCCCCACTCCACAAGTAGCACATTGGTATAAGGTTTATTCTCTTTTTCTCACCACATGGTTTTTTCTCCTCTTCTCCCCACCCCAAGGATTTATTCTCTCTCTTCTCCCCACCCAACATTTATACTCTCTTCTCACACCCAAACAAGTTTATTTCCCTTTTTCCCACCAAAACAAGTTTATTTTTTTTTTTCTCACCACATCAGGTTTATTCTCTTTCTCACCACAACATCATTTTTCTCCTCTTCTCACCCAACAAATCAGATTCTTTCTTTTCTCCCCACATCACACCATATTCATTCTCTCTCTCCACACCAGATCAATTTTTTTCCTCACACCACAAGATTTATATTCTCTTTCACCACAACATGTTTATTCTCTTCTTTCTCACACCACAACATTTAATCTTTTTTCACCACATACATTATGAAAGATTTCTCCCCCTACACCCTTTCTTTCCTTAACATTGTGTCAACTCTTAGGTTTTAAGTAATAAGTGACTGACCCCTTTATTGATTTTTTCCCCTTGCTCTTCCCCTCTGCCCAAAAGCATTTCATTCATAATCAATCCCACTCTGTAATAAATTGTATTTTTCTCTCTGTTGAGCTTTAATGAACTTCTTGGCTTTGTTTTTTTTTTATTTTTCCCCTCACATGCACTAACAAAAACGTTCATTGTAAAATACAAATTCCTTTCCATCCAATAGTGTGTTTTTTTAGTTTGGAATCTCTTTTCTCCTTCATGCGGCTGATAACCTGCTAAATGTGAAAACTGTTTTTCGCGTACTATCCCAAGCCAACTTTAAACTTGTCCAATTTTGGAAAAGTATATAGAAAGTAAGAGATTCAATGAGTACTTTTAATAGACATTATTTAAGCGAAGGGAAAAACTACTAAATACATTTAGCTTGTTACATTGGAGTTTTCAATAACAGCATTGCACTTTATATATTCATTAAAAATATATGATGGGTGATTTGTTTTATGATAGCCTAAAATATTCAAAAGTTCAAAGGTTATAATTTGATACAAATTTGCAGAACAGATTTTTCTTTTTAATATTGTTGTTCTTAATGTATCATTGCCTGAGGTCTGTGTGTGTATAGAACATTTCTTGAAATAAAAGATGTTCTAAAAATTAATTTTTTACACTATATGTGGTTGAATTTTAAATTCACAGAGAATGAAATATGTTTCTTTCATTAAAACACAAAGAATACTTCAGTCATCCTTATACTTAAACTGGTTTTAATTACAAGTAACTTTACTGTTGGAATGTATTGATAAAATAAAAAAAAATATTATTTCAGTCAAAAGTGGAAAAACTGATTAAGTCCAGCAAAGCTTATCAACAAGATGCTTCTGGAATAGATTCTCTGTGGAATGCAGTTCACAAAGGAATGTTTTCTTTAGAACACAAAGAACTAGGTCTTGGCAAAAAGGTAAATCTTAAGTGTTGTGGTCTGATCTGCACGGTTTAATTAAAAAGTACCAAACTTGGCAAGCCACTTCCTTTTTACCATAAGGATAATTCAGATTTATATTTATTTTTCTTTTAAGTGTTCCAGATTATGAATTTTTTAATGTTGTTCACCTAAAGAGACAGTCTAATTCAATTAATTATGGTGACCTACTTTGATGTTGACTTTAAAAGAGTGGACATGCATGAACTATTTAATTTATAACAAATGGAAATAAAGGACAGTGGCATTTATAGAATTGCTGTGTAGCTTTTATCTGTCCTTCAGTTAAAAAAAAAATCTACCCAGTTGAAGCTGCAGACGCAGATATCAGGCTTCTTATAAAAGAAAGAAATATCAAAGCTTTAAACATTATAGTTCTGTGAAGCCTCCATCATCAATGGATTAGTTTGCATTGTGTACAGTGCTACAATTCATTCACGTGATGTTATAATAAAAAAAATAATTGTGACATAGTTTGAGATTAGCGGAAAAGGGAGATAATAGTACATTAGATATAGACATATTATAGAATTTTTAACAAACTGAATACTATAAATATTACATTATCTTGAGATATACATACAAAATTCATTTGTTTTAAGATTTCGATTGTGGAGAATAATACAAAATATTAATGGAACGATTTCTGTAGATATTTCTCCTAAGATCACTTCTAATTTAAAAACAAACTGAACACCATAAATTGTACATTATTTTGAGATATTCATACGAAATTCTTTTGCTCATTAATTTGTATGATGGAGAATGTCACAGAAAATATAATGATAGTTTTTTGTTGATATTTCTTCAAAGATCGCTACTTGTTGCCATTTGGTGATGATGGTGGCAGTCGAAAAGTTTATTCGAGTTTCCCAAATGGCTTACCTGCGATTTGTAGAAGTGGAAGTTGTTTGCTCACCTAGCCACTTTTTACTTTTAGCAGGACCAATATAATTTCTGGCAGCTCGGTAGGGGATGTCCTACTTAGCTGTCCAGTTGGGAGACGTATTATGTCTTTATGGAAGCAGGTTTATCCTGCGACATGACAGAAATGATTTAAATAAATTAATGTCGAGGGGATGTATGGTTATACGCTGCAGCGCTCAGCTATTTACCGAAAGCCCCGGGTTATGGACGAAATTAAAAATCTAATAAGTTGTTGTTTCTCTTCCTTACAGCATTCTAAAGGATAACTTATTTCAATAAAAAAAATTGTCAGAGTCCTTGAAAGAGATCTAATTAGTTGTTGTTACTTTTCATTTAAAAAAACCAAAAGAATAAACTATAAAAAAAATATTAAATAAAAAAAAAATGTCTGTGGGAGGAATCGAACCTGGATAGCCAGCATAAAAAAAAAATGCACCATAGTCATTCAGCCACCACGTCACACAAAGCAATAATATCGTATTAAATAAAGATTGCTTAATTATTTTGCTCTCCCACTTGACAAAGACAGGAGCAATGAGACAGACCACTGTTGCGCATGCCTGGAGAGCGAGGTAGGGGGTGGAAGTAGGGTTAGAGAGTCAGCGTGCGTGCATGGTGTCCCGCATGGTTGGGCGACATAGAGAATTATATATACAGAAGATACTAAAAAATATCACAATGTTTAATGAGCAATTAAAAATGAATGATAAAATATATTTTGTTTGATTGATTATTTAAAAAATAATTACAGTAATTATATTGATAGGGCGGCATATGCTACACCGCGGGATGACTAGTTTATATATATTTATAGATAAATATGTACATATATGTATCTATATATATATATATTTATATAAGAAGAAACTATATGGTCAGCATACAAATGTACATTGTTCTATCAAGAACCACTAACTTGGCTTGCCACTTCTTTTTGACTTACTATGGTTTCTAAGAAATCATTATTAATACATTTTTATGTTTATTATATGTTCTCTTCACAGTGGAACATATCTTTGTTTTCCAAAATATAATAGAGGTAAAAGCTTGGGTATGTTGGCTCCTTTGGGGTGACACTCTTAGGAGAATATGGACATTACCAGATACTAAATAACACTGTCAAGCTTTAATATACTGAAATGATTTTTCACTTATTTACACTATAAGTTTGTACTAGAAAAGTTTTAAAAGAAAAGAACAAAATGACAAATCTCTTCAACTAGGTTAGTTATATAAAATGCTAATAAAATATTGTTCCATATGTAGGGTATTTCAACTTACTATTCTGCCAACTGTGATGAAGAAGATGCTAAGATTGCTCAAGAGTTTTTAGATGCCAAGGTAATTGTCATGTGCCAGTGAATAAACAAATCATATCCATGATCTACTGGATGTTTCACAAAAACCTTTATTTATTTTAATTTTTTGTTCCTGTCTGATGACATTTAGTCATCACTTCACTAGCAGTAAAGTTTAACCCATTAAGTAAAAACAACACATCTTATTACAGCATAAGTTGATAATTTGTAATTGTTTAACACGAAAAATGAAATTTAGTGAAGGAATGGCCATGTGTGAGGCCAATGAGAGCTTCATTCTGGCTGAATGGCCATGTGTGAGGCCAATGAGAGCTTCATTCTGTCTGAATGGCCATGTGTGAGGCCAATGAGAGCTTCATTCTGGCTGAATGGCCATGTGTGAGGCCAATGAGAGCTTCATTCTGGCTTTTTAATTCAAGAAAAAGCAACAGCATTATTAAAGGTTTACACAAGAGTTTTTTTTTATTTATTTTTTTTACACATAAGTTGTAATTTTTTCAAAATGATTCACCATATTCCTTTACTCCTAGTAAGTTTCAAACTTTCTTTGGTGGATTCTCTACTGGAGATTGTATAACCCTCTCTTGTTTGTCTTCTTCCCTATCTGGTTTAGTTAGTGCATAACACTTTATAATTGTTGTATTCTTCCTTTGGAGTTAAACATTGCTGTCAGGAGTCTTGGTGAGACTGGCTCCCAAGTCATTAGTGTTTGTGTAGCTTCTGGTAATATGAACAGCCCATCTCCTTGTGTGTGCTCATAGTAAAGGATTTTCATGTTTAGATTTCTGTAGGTGTTTATAGGGGATGGCTAGCCCCACACCCAATCCCACTCCTCTATCCAGGTTTTGGACCAGCAGACAACTCTAAGGAACATCTAGACGGGTTTTTTGTTTTTTTTTACCTATTTGATATTAGACACCCTAATGTTGACACAATATTTTACTCATATGTTTCTATGATCAAAATAAAAAATAATTTTAATAAGCATCTGATTACTTTTACTAAATGACATGAAACACCATAAAATCAGAGATGAAATTAACATTTATACTAACCATGCCTTGTAGAAGCAAAATAAACATTGTCATTTTAATCTAGGAAATAAGTCCTTACAACACTCGACTTTTCAAAACTAAAAATCATGGCACAGGAGAAATTCAGTATGAAGTTAGATTGGCATCTGTTGAATCAGGTGGTAAGTCATCTTGGTATGATTATTTGACTTATTTTTATACTAGTTGCCTAACTTATTTGATTGTAGCATTGTAAAATTAATTTACACCAATTTTTAGGCAAACAGTTTTAAGAAACATGTCTTGTCTAGAAGAATCCTTATTTTTTACACCTTGTTTACGATGCAATGTTGGACGTTGGTCAAAGATACCAAATAAAAAAGGATAGATGAGTGAGAGGAAAAAAATATAAATATAAAATAATATTTTTAGCCAGAAAAAACAGACAACTGAATGTTTCTGAAAAAAAATTTTCTCTACAAAGTGGTTTATTTGTTTTTTAAAATTCATAATCCATTCCTTGCTAATGTTAAGTGCATCCATCAATGTGACAAAGATTATTTTCAGCTGCTTCAGATATTCCTGGTTATGTGTTTGGTGAGACAAGCTTTGTCCCTAAAGAACTAGGAAGAGAGTTGAAATTTACTGTTACCAGGGGAGACTATTCACTGTTGATGTCTCTGGTAGTTGATGAGTTGAAAGCTGCTCAGGTATTCTGTTCTGTTTATTCAATGATTCTTTTTTTTTTTAATTACTTAACAAACAGTTTTAATATATAGGCCTACTTTGTTATATATATACAGTGGTACCCCACTTAACAGTTTTAATATATAGGCCTACTTTGTTATATATATACAGCGGTACCCCACTTAACAAACAGTTTTAATATATAGGCCTACTTTGTTATATATATACAGTGGTACCCCACTTAATGAACACCATAGGCAATATACGCAGCCACAACCACTTTCTTGTATCGCAGAAAGCAATAATTTCACATACTGAACAAAAAAATCACATTTTAAAAATGGCTGTATGCAGCTAAACGTGTCCTGTAAAGTAGGTTGTCTAAACTGATTTCACATATTTTTTTTTGTATAATTGAAAAGAACTCATTGTTTTAATAATGTGGACACTAAATTCATTTGTATATCTTACAACATAAAAAAGTTATGAGTTAGTAAAAAGTTGTATTTTTACATTTTTTAAAAACTAAAGTCTCATTTTTGGATGCCATTATCTGAAAAACTACAGCATCAAATGTACATCACTTACTCATAATAAACCATAGACAATTTTTTTCACTGCTCTAAATAAATAGTAACATTTAACTTTTTGGTTTTAAACAATGCTTTTCATAAGATTTGTCAAAGGAAACAAAATTACAAAAAAGGGCAATTTTGAAAAATTCACAAATAATTATTAACTGAACCACTTACAGAGATAATAATAATATCACCATGAAGCGTATTGTAAGCTCAATCATTATCTAAATCATTTAAACTTCTTTTAAAATATACACTTATCTATGTGGTTAAGAAAATGTATTTTTACACATTTAAAAAAATAACAAAAATATTGTTGACATTTGGGGAAGCTTATAATAGTTTGAAAATACATTAGAACCAATAGTTGATGGTTGAGATTGTTTGTTTTTTAGAAAATGTATCAAGAAATGTATCAAAAGACTTTTAGTAAAAGTCCTATATTTGAGAGTTATAAACATAAACTTTCACATTTAATATTGATAAAAAATGTGCTCTCTCAGTAAACTATGCAGTAGGCGTAATAACAAAATTATAGTCTGTCAAGACATCAGAATATGAAGTTAAAGTAGGTCAGGGCAGAGGTTAAATTTAGAGATGTATAGGGTTTAGATATTACGTAATTAAAATGGGAGGAGAGTGACAATTGGTTGGCATTAGAAGACTAGGTTAGATACACTGATACAGGACACAACAGATAAAAGATGTAAAGGAAATTTTGGGAGTTGAGATGGCACAGTTACGGGGAAGTGTTTTGAAACAGTGGATTCAGTAAAGAACTTTGAGTGTGATAGTTACTTGTGTGAATGTGATAAAGATTTGTTTAATTGCTAATATATAGGCTATAAGGAGAAGTGTCTCAGCATAAAAGTAGTTATAGAAAAATTGAGTCTAAAGGATCTTGGAATACTGATTACTTACTTAGTATAGTTGTTTATTTTTTCAAGTTCTGATGTATAGATAATAATCTGTATATATAAGGACAGGTGTAAGAAAGTAAGACAGAAAGAAGCAGAACGTCACAGGTCACGGCCAAAAATCACACAGCATGTAAGAAAGAAGATCCTTCTGCCAGGCCCACACAGTGTGTAAGAAAGAAGATCCTTCAGCCAGGAACAAGGAAAGCCAACAGCACTTTACATTTAACAAAAAAGAAGAAAAAAAAATGTCATATCAGAGGAAGACGCATCAATAATATTGGACCAATGTACACACCCAACTCAGGGTGATTTGTACGACTTGTGGATGATCCTACTTGATGTTACAGGAGCTCAATTATATGAGGATCTTCGAACAGTTGTGGGCAAGGATGACGTCCAATGCAGCGCATACACAAGGGGTGCTCTATGTTTTTATATAATCTCGCATGATTGTTTTTTTAAACCATTTTTCTCATAATCAAGTGTGATAAAATATAATGCTATATATATAATGCTATATTTTATCAAAAATGATAAAATACATTCATTCTTTAAAGTGTCGCGTGGCACTATCTTACCGGGCAACTCCGGGTATAATGCTAGTGATAATATAAAATAATATGAAAGTTGTTAAATAATTCAGCTGCTTGAATTGAATGATATTGTTTCTTTCATCTTTGTATGTCTGAACACACTAAAGATGTCTTACCAGATTGTCGTCATACTAATTTAATTTGTAAAAGTGCTTTTGGGGGACATTGACTAAGACAGTAAAAATGAAGACTTTAATTTTTTTATAGAGAAGGTCTGTTAATGATGTAAATAAAAAAAAAATAAGACAGCTACATATATTGGTTTGGACGACCTAGATAAAGACAGTTCAACCCTTATTGTTTGGACGACCTAGATAAAGACAGTTCAATCCTTATTGTTTGGACGACCTAGATAAAGACAGTTCAACCCTTATTGTTTGGACGACCTAGATAAAGACAGTTCAACCTTTATTGTTTGGACGACCTAGATAAAGACAGTTCAACCCTTTTTTTTTTATCCCCATTAACATCTTTTTATGTTTTGAAGTGTTTTTGGTATATTTAGGTTTTTTATGGTCAAATTAGAAAGTCTCCCTGTTTAAGGTCAATTATTTTGTACAGTAAAACTGCAATTTATTTTCTTGTTATTGTTAAATGTCAATAGCAATGTCAGTGGGAGGTTTACTTACTAACAGGTCAATAGCAATGTCAGTGGGAGGTTTACTTACTAACAGGTCAATAGAGGCAATGTCAGTGGGAGGTTTACTTACTAACAGGTCAATAGAGGCAATGTCAGTGGGAGGTTTACTTACTAACAGGTCAATAGCAATGTCAGTGGGAGGTTTACTTACAGATCAATAGAGGCAATGTCAGTGGGAGGTTTACTTACTAACAGGTCAATAGAGGCAATGTCAGTGGGAGGTTTACTTACTAACAGGTCAATAGAGGCAATGTCAGTGGGAGGTTTACTTACTAACAGGTCAATAGAGGCAATGTCAGTGGGAGGTTTACTTACTAACAGGTCAATAGAGACAATGTCAGTGGGAGGTTTACTTACTAACAGGTCAATAGCAATGTCAGTGGGAGGTTTACTTACTAACAGGTCAATAGCAATGTCAGTGGGAGGTTTACTTAATAACAGTAATATCACTACTTTTTTTAATCAGTTTCTTGATGTTTTATCTGCAGCATTCTGAAATTTATGACATCATTTACTTTAGAATTCTATGGGGAATTGTGTTACCCACAACAAACACCCCACAGAACAAATGAGCTGCTTATAACATTCATTGTGTGAGGTTCCACTGTATATATCTATCTATATATATGTGTGTGTATATCTTGTAAATTTCACTACAACTATAAAAAAATGTCAAGTTTTAAACCATTTTTTTAACTTTAAGGGTGAAAAAAGGTAAATGATTTTTAAAGCTATTGCAGGTGAAATTCGGTATAGTATTTTACTGCAGTTTAACAAACACATTTTTATGTTAACATTCAGACTCATGCAGCTAATGACTTAGAGAAAGAAATGCTGGGTGAATATGTTAAAAGTTTTTTTAATGGCTCCATACTTGCACACAAGGATGGTTCTCGATTTTGGATTAGGAATAAAGGACCCACCGTTGAGACGTAAGAGTGTTTCATTATAGTTAATCAACAACTTGAAATTTTTAAAATTCAATTTAAATGGTTCTTAAAACTTACAATTTTTGTTGCTACAGATACATTGGTTTTATTGAGTCATACAGAGACCCATTTGGAGTTAGGGGAGAGTTTGAAGGTAGGATTGAATTTATATTTGTGATAATTATATATTTTTTCAATTGTACTTGATGGCATCCATTAGTCCATCCATCTTTAAGTAGCTAAATGACATAGTTGAAAGAATGTGGAGGGTAATGTATTACAGGTTAATTCTTTTCTCTACCATATCAGTCAAAATGATGAAAGTTATAAAAACTGATAGGAAACTGCTCAATTTTTCCTCAATCATTAGTATACCTTAGAACTATGGTAATTTTCAAATTTTCTAAGTTTGTTTTCAGACATAAACAATTGGATTATATATTTACTGAAATTATTAGTAGATATATATAAATTTTTAGTTCATTGATGTTAATAACTTCATTAGGGGAGGGGAGGGATACAGTTAGGGGCCGTCCATAAAGTACGTCACGATCCAAAGGGGGGGAGGGGATGTAAGAAAGTGTGACAGAGGGGGTTCAGGCCAAGTGTGACGTCACATTTATATATATATTTTTTTAAATTTTATTTCTGATTTAAATTATTATTTTTTTAGTAAAAATTAATAGTTTTAAAAATAATTTTCAAAAATTTTTTGAAATTCTTAAATTAGTTTTATGTCACAATAGCATGAAATGCATATCCTTTCAATGTGTTGTTCACAATTCCTCATGCTACTTAGGAGTTCATATTTCAATGTTTTACCTTCGAGATTCCTCCTCCAATCCCAATCAACCAAACAGCTGATGCAAATCCGCTTTATCATTTATCAACTAGGCACAGTAGGCACTGTACCTTGGGCCTACGGACTTTTCAAGAGCCTACGAAAGCCAGAACATAGAGTAAAAACGAGTTCAAAATGCCAATAAAATGTAATAATGTTGGTATTAAACGAACTATATATAACCGTGTGAGATGAGCACGTCAAGCTGCAGATCTGTACATTACAGTATGTTAACTTTTCGGCTCTTTGTCTTAGCATATGATGTCCTCAAAAGTTTATTTAGAATTCAATTAGCAATTAGCAAAGAAGTGCGGGTGCATTCTTGAAAAATATTAAAAATGAAGATGGGGAGGGCCTACGACTTTGAAAGTGCCTAGGGCCTACGACGACCTTAAAACGGCCCTGAACTGATGGACTCAGAGCTTCAGAAAAAGCAAATGCCGATGCTCATAAATTTCCTTCATTGTTTGTGGCACAAACTTTCAAATTTGATGATATAATGCCAAGATCAACAGGAGTTTTAAAAGTACAACCATATGATCTTTATCGTCCATCTTTGCAGACCAACATACATGATCGAATTTGCAAAGTGTGTCACATATACTTTGCCTCACAAACAATGTTGAAGAAACATACAGGACAACACAGAGCTTGGGCGCAGGAGAATGTGCCAGCCCAAATTTTTCCAGAATTAACTCAAATAAAACACATCCGTCCTTTGAGAATTGCTGCTAGAAGGCAAAGAGAACTCAAGGCAATTATTGGCAGAATGGAAAATGCACATTCAGAGGATGTTGAGTGGCTAGATGAGGATGAAGGATCTGTCTGCAATTATTCTTCCAGGAAACGATGATAGGGAAAGATTTATGTCAGCAGTAACTATGGATGAACACTTCACTTCACCATGGATGGATGATGGATAGTGAATATTTTTTTAATTAAACATAATTCACAGGCCCACTATAAACATATTCAATATAGCACCAGAGCTGCTCACTAAATTTGTCAATCTAGTCCTTTTTTTAGTCGCATTATTTTGTTTCCATTTTTATTATTTAATCACTGGTTGAGGTCAAGTTTCGCTAATCTGCTTCTTATCCTGTGCCAATAGAATGCATAATCGGAAGATTATCTCAAAGTTGACCTCACCCATTGTAAATGAAAAGGTAGCAGATAAATGATGTTTATCATTTAATTGTCAAGTCTAATTTTTGCAATTTTTTTTTTCAAATTCAATTGATTGAGTTACTGTTTCAAAGAATAACTGTGACAACTGTTGACAATTAGTTGTTCTACTTGTAAAGTCACATAATAATCTGATAGTTCTTTTAATATTTATATTTTAAGGCAGTGTAATAGTAAAGTGCGTTTTAAGTTTTCGATTCAATTTTCAATTAGTTGTTAATTTTTTTTTTCGAAAGTGTGACGTAATTTAGGGGGAGGGGGTCCAGAGATTTGTGACACTGTGTGACAGGGGAGGTCAAAAATAGCGTGACGTACTTTATGGACGGCCCCTTACTTAATATCTTGGTGGAGTTTTTAATTTGATTTGAGGACATGCCTTATGTTGTTGACCTTAATGATGTGAGGACATGCCTTATGTTGTTGACCTTAATGAAAAGAAGTTTAATAATGTTGACCAGAGGATCCTGGATTCAATATCCAGTTTTTATTTTCAGGTCATGATGAAAGTTCCCTCTTATCTCTTCCATGGTGCCTCCATAATTACACTTTTGGCTATGTTGGGGATGAAAAAAAGGGTTTTACAAAGTCCTTTTTATTTATGGACGGGATTTTCTTAAGGGCAGGGATGGTCAAGCAGAGTAAATTGTGCCACTGTCAACATGTAGTGAAAAACAAGGGATTTTTTCTGGTCATTTTGAAAGTTCCCTCTATGTCTACCATGTTGTGGCCATTGTTCTCTCCGATGTAATGGGGATTGAATGCAGAGCTATACAAAAACTATTCCTATAGTGGTTTATCTCCTAGATAAACATCTCTATCTCGTAGAGACCTTACAAAAACAAATGTATTAGATTAATCTGTTCTCAGAGTACAGGCACCAATGAAGCTATTCAACTGACAATTAGTTATTATATAGACTACTATATGTGACAGGGTCCCTAAAGACAGAAACTCCTGACATTGTTCCAATTTGTTAGCATTTTGGTTAGGTAAAATTGCGGTTTTGGATTTTTTTTTTTTAAACTTGAAACTCAATGTAATTTAACACCATAAAATGCCTCTTGTAGTAAATTGAATCTGCTCAATAGAAAGATAGAAAATGTAATCTAACTTTAAAAATTTCTTCTTTTATTAATCTGCCCTTGTATAAAACATGTAATTCACATTAAATATTGCTCATTTAAAAAATTCTACATATTACTATGAGCTTTAAAATGATATACAGCATTTTAAACTTACCATGCATCATTTAAAAAATTAATTGGTGTTGATTTACTTTTTTTAGGACTAAGTTCAATTAATCCAAACCAAAAAAATCAACTCATCTATGAGTTAAAAATAGTATTTGACCACATTATTAAATTAGTGCTATCTAGAAATAATGATACATTGAAATGTTCCTATAAAAATAAATCTCTCAACCATACAGGCGTACAAAAGAAGTTCAATAAAAAATGTTTCAAATACAATGTATTTGTTATTCTTTTGTTTTATAATTACATTAAACTTACAATAATTTTATTTATATATATATATTTTTTTAATGGAATGTTCTTCAATTAATTTTACAACCAACAGTTTTTTTATATTTATGTCTTTAATGTCCTCAGGTTTTGTAGCAGTAGTGAATAAAGTCATGTCAACTAAATTCTCCAATTTGGTGAACAATGCAGAACATTTACTTGCTCATCTCCCTTGGCCTGCAGACTATGAAAAAGATCAATTCTTAAGGCCAGACTTTACATCTTTGGATGTGTTAGCTTTTGGTGGTAGTGGAATTCCAGCTGGTATCAACATTCCTAACTGTGAGAAAATATGTTCTTTTTTTTTTTATAACGTTTTAATGTTTGAAAAAAATAATTATTGAGACAGAAGATAGTCATAGCTTTTTTTGCAATACTTTATTTCCATTTATGTAGTATTTTTCATATTTACAAAAAAATGAACAAGTTAAAATTTAATTATATTATCTCATTTTTACATAAATTAAAAATATCAGTAAATTTCAGTAATAATAGACATTTTTTAAACCATATAATTTTATAGCCATAAAGAAAACTTCTAATTAATTTAAGTTTTCAAAGTTCCTAATCAAGCACAGCAAAGATTTAAATATGTTTTTACTTGTTAAGAGATTGGAATCATAGCTGCATTATGATTCCATTTGCAAAAGTATTATTCCTAAAACTTAAAGAGGTTCTGTAATTTTTCAAAACTCTTGTTTAATACACACATGAGAACTGCCAAAGTCACTCAAAGCTATATCAATACATTATAACTACAGATGCTTTCTATCAAGGCCTCTTGTTTGGTTGTCAATAATAAGAGTTAATTTCTTCCAGTGTTTCAATTAGATTATACATGTACTAATAGCCCTTTTCTTTGTATTATTTAGAGGTGATCAAATACCACTTATTTATTCCCGTCACCCCTTCAATAGAATGCTAGTTTTTAGTCATATTGCTAACTTCAAGTCAACAGTAAGCTTGTTATTTTATCAATTGACCTTAGTTGATTTGTGGAAATACTATTCTTGACTTCAGCATAACCCTCTGTCCAGGATTATTAAAAGGATGCAATTGATCCCTCACTCCACCCTTATCCTCATTCACCAGTGGTTGCCAATTCTCAAGTATAACTTAACAAATACTTTCTAACAATGACAATAGACATGGGTCTGTCAGCTAAAGGAATTTATCTAAAAAGTAGCATTTTTGCTAAGTTTTTTAGGTACATCTGTGAAATTTTCAACAACATTTTTACCTATGTAATTCTAGGCATTAAAAAGCAAGTTTTATAAGCTGAAAATGTTGGTTTAGGAATTATTTGAAAAAAAAATACTGTTTTTTCAACACCAATTTTTTGAAAAATGAGAATCAGCAGATAACTTTCAGAATCAGTGGTTCTCAAACTGAGGACAAAATGGTTTCACTGAACTACGAAGGGGCTGGACTTATTTGAAAATGTGGTCTACTAGGGCTTGTTGCTAAAGTTCGGTGGTTAATTTACAAAGGCCCATGTGAGCCATCTAAAAAATTGTTTTAAGAAAGCTACGCTAAAATTCTTAAAGGTTTGAGAACAATTGTTGTTAAAAACATTATTATGTATATGTAATAATGTTATTTGGCACAGAGATAAAAATTATCTGGCCACTTAGTTTAGCGGAAGTAATTTTATTTTAGTTAGAGCAGACGATATATTTCTTCAGACATGATTAGATGATAGATTTCTTGAGAGAATAATTGACAGGACTAGAGGAACTACGACATCATCATTTTATTCTACTATATTATACATCATTAAAGTAAGATTATTCAAGTGTAAATAAATACATATATATATTTGAACAAACTGTTTATTCAGTGTTTCATAACTGTTAATATATGTGTTACTCTCACACATATCTGTGGACACTTCATTTAATGTACAAATAATAAATATACAAGAAACTCAGAAGAGACTGGCTAATCGGTCATACTACTAATAATTTATATACACCTGCCAGAAGAAGAAGTGTCAAGTAAAATATATATTATACATACAAGTAATTAAATACACAAAAATACACCCATGACAGTATATATAGATATATGTATATTTTGTTATTAGAATCCAAATGAACTAATTAGCTCTAAACAAAATTTAAATATTTTTTTTATATGTATTATTTTTTATTTTGGATAAATTGAGTTAATATATAGTGTACTATGTTTTGAGCTGTAAGAGATGTTTTTCTCTCCTTACGCTTTATTATATTTTGTTGAAATATATTTTAGATGATGATATTCGACAGAATGAAGGATTTAAAAATGTCTCCCTAGGAAATGTTTTAACTTCAGGATATAAAGACTCCAAAGTGACATTTTTAATGGAGGAAGACAAAGTAACTTGCATTTTTTTCAATTTTATTTTGTGATAAGTACTTACTAATAATGTCTTCTAAACATTTCCAGTTGTATTTTGTGATAAGTACTTACTAATAATGTCTTCTAAACATTTCCAGTTGTATTTTGTGATTAGTACTTACTAATAATGTCTTCTAAAAGTTTTAAATTTATTTTTCTTTATTTTTATCTTTACAGGAATTATACACTAAATATAAAATTCAGTCCTTTGAAGTTCAAGTTGGATTACATGAACTATTAGGGCATGGTAGTGGAAAATTATTTATTGAGGTAAATTTTCTCTAATGTTATGTGTAGTACCTTGAAATTTTAATATGACTATTATTAACAACTAGTCGTACCCGCAGCATAGCATACGCCGCAGAATTAAATGGGCATAAACAGCAGTACGAAGAAGAGAGCAATGAGACACACCTGTTAGCAAAGAAAATCAACCAAAGTGTAGCCGGCTCAGTGCCCATGACAGAGTGCATGTCTCGAGACCTGCGTCTTGCTTGCTCTGGGGGATTATTTATAAAGATACTGAATTAAATTTCTATAATTTATCTTTTTTTTTTATTTTCCAGGAAGAGCCAGGACAGTTTAACTTTGATAAAAATGCAGTAAAAAACACAGAGACTAATGAAAAAGTAATGACCTTTTCATTCATTTTATTTTAATTAAAATTTGAATTCAACAGTTTTTAATTTTGTGAAATGACAAATGACACAATGTGTTTTGTTGTCTTATAGAGGGTCTCAAAATATTTGTTTTCAATCCTTACATATTCACTGAGAAAAGTAAAAAATAAATTCCTCAGGTTTAGATCATAAAATATTTTTAGAAATTACATTGACTTAATAAAAAGTGTGAGCACAATAGCTTAATTAATACATGTATTAGCAATGAATAGAGTTTGAAAGACACAGTCTATAATATTTAATTGTTAGAAATTTATCATTTCATTGATACAAAAGATAAAATCAAACCGCAAAATTTACCTCTGGTCAAAACACATTTTTCCTGTAGCATTCTATCAGTTAAAAAAGTCTTTAAAAATATTTAAAATAATTGCTAGTGGGTTTAGAGGAAGATTAAAGTAACCATTGATTTCATTATTTTAAATGCAAAATCTAATTCATTCATAAATCTTATGATATAACAATTCCTTTAATTTCGTTGAATTATCTTTGTTCCTTAAGATCACAAGCTGGTACAAGGCTGGGGAGACCTGGGATAGCAAATTTTCAACAATTGCCTCAACTTATGAAGAATGTCGTGCTGAGTGTGTTGGCATCTACTTGTGCTTACTCTCTGATGTGTTAAGGTATTATCTCTTCTTTGTTCAGAATATGTAATCAGTTCTATGTCAGTTTATTCAGCTACTTACAGACTGGAATATCTTTCATAACAATATTGTCTGAGTATGTCAGATAAAGGCATAAGTTACAGAACAGCTGAAAAAAACTTTATGATTTATATCACTAATAATAAATATATAGTACTAGATCATTCATGTCTATCATTATAGTAGATCATTATAGTCCTTAATTGGCATGGAAATCTGTATAGGCCATGAGCTAATGGCATTGCGTAGAGGTGGTAATTTAAGTACACTGGCATACATAACTTATTTGCAAGATATTTTATTCGTTTTAAAATAGTGCTTGATGATATATTGCTGAAACAAATGTAATTTTTACAGCGATTTATTTTTTCACATTAATTACATAATCCTTGGAGACTGTGAAAAGAAAAAAATAATAAAAAAAAATATTGTATTACATTTTAAAACAGATGGATTCTCTTTTTTAATTAGTTTTTAAATTAGACATAATGCACACATAAAAGTGGGAGGGGGGGGGCCTAAAAGTATTTTTTTTTAGTGAAATGTGCGGAGATTTGATGAGGAGTTTGAAGAAAAACTGAAACATTTTTTAGGAAACTGAATGGGTGTAGGCCATATTTTGATTGATATTTTTCTCTGCAAATGTACAGCAGAATCCTTTAACACATTTAGCAACCATTTAGACGAATTACTGAATTTCAATTTTTTGGACATAAAATCCTTGAGTATATTTCTCTAGACTACTACATTCATGAGGTTATTCACTAAATTGATCAGTTTTATTTCTGGGTACTTTAAATTATGTAAGTGTGATTATGAGTGTACTTCTTAAAAAAAAAACACCAATAAGGACTTAACTCAAAAATTGTTTCTGCATAAACCTTTGATTGTTTTGTACATTTTTATACATAAATCAATAATTTGTAAAATAATAGTTTATATATCTTATAAATGGATAAATCTGTTAACAAATAGTGTTAAACTTTTTGTATGCGGAGAAAATGGCATGCACAATATATATAATTACAATTCATTTAAGCGATAAAATGAAAATGAGTAAAGAGGCCTTAGTAGAAAATTTGCTAAATATTTGTTTAAGACAAAGAAATTATAAGTAAAATTAACTTCTTTGTCACCCAGTGTTTTTTAATTTCTATCTTACTAGGTGTAATACTATCTAAACTGGGTGACATAAATGTCAAGTTATATAATTAAAGTTAGCTCTTAACCACTCTTAGCTCAATTCCTTTCCCTGTAACTAAAGACATTTATCATAAAAAATAGTAATTTATTTGATTCTTCAGCAACAAAATATATAGGTTTTGAGGCAGTTATTTTTTTTATGTTTATAGTTCAACACAAATATTGACAAATATTGTGTTATAAAAAAACCAGTCTTAATAATAGCTCAGATGTCTGACTTTGATCTAGGAAGAGATATTTAACCTTCTAATAAAACATAAACATTTCTTAAACAACTCCATCAATTTGGAAAATATATTAAAAAATAAATGGGCAATGGATAATAAAATTGTAGGTTCAGTTATAGGAAATCTTAACTGCTTCCTTTTTCAGATATTCTGTAGTCATAGTCTCATGTTTCAGTTTTGTACAACAATTAATTATTTTTTACTTTTCATGATTTTATTTTCTGAAAATCCAAAAGGATTTCTTGTATTTTGTTTGATTTACAGTCCAAGCTTGCAGAGCATAGTATGAATTAAAACATTAAATCTCTCTTTGAAGTACAGAGTTTATTCACCCACCTGTTAATGTCTGACTTATAGTATGCCTTTTGTAAAAAAAAAAAAAAAAATCTCCAGGCGATATGCCGAAACATTCACATGTTTAGAGAAAGAATTTAAGGATCATTGTCCACAATGTGACAGCGTAGATGTCAACCAGTCACTCCTCTTTGTGATTCTCAGCTGCCTTGTAGAACAACCCTCCCCATTTAAAAAAAAAAAATAACCCCATATTTATTTGGATTATTTATTAAGGTAATTGTTTAATTTAGTGAAAAAAAAAAAGTTATTGATTGGTTCAGCTGGGGGTTGAACCCAGGACACTACATCTGCCCCTATGACCTGTTTGGGCTAAGGAAACTTACTTTACTTATTAAATATAAGCAAATATAAAATACTAGTTGCAAGTACCCGGCTTTGCACGGGTTTAAAATAAGGTTTTCAGTTTACCTTTTGTTTTCTCTCTATACCCCCTCTCCCTTCCTCTCTCTCTCCCTCTCCCTTCCTCCCTTCCTCCTCCCCCCTCTCTCCCTCCCTGCCCTCTCTCTCTCTCTTTATCTCTCACTCCCTCCCATTTCTCCCATCCTCTCTCTCCCTCTCTCCTTCCCTCCCCTTTCTCTCCCTCCCTACCCCCTTTCTCCCTCCCTCCTTTTCCCCTCCCTCTCCCGTCTCCCTCTCTCCCCCTCTTCCTCTCTCTCTCCCTCCCCCTTCCTCCCTCATTTCCTCTCTCTCCCTCCCTGCCCCTTCTCTCTTTATCTCTCTCTCCCTCCCTCTTTCTTTATCTCTCTCTCCCTCCCTCCCCTCTATCTCCCTCCCTACCCCTGCTCTTCCTCCATTCCTTTCTCTTTCCTTCCCTCCTTTTCTCTATACCTCCCTCTCTCTACCACCCTCCCTCCCCCTTTATCTCCCTCCCTACCACCTCTCTCCCTTCCTCCTTCTCTCCCCCTCCCCTTCCTCCCTCCTTCCCTCTCCCTCCCTGCCCCCCTCCTTCCCTCTCCCTCCCTGCCCCCTCTCTCTTTATCTCTCCCCCTCTCTCTCCCTCCCCTTCCTCCCTCATTCCCTCTCCCTCCCTGTGCCCTCTCTCTTTATCTCTCTCCCCCCTCCCTCTCTCTGTACAATTAAACGTCAAATTACGCTTCTTAAATAAACAGAAAACCTTATTTTAATCCCGGCAAAGCCGGGTACTAGCAGCATGAAAAAAACAACAACAATATTTTTTTTTTTCCGTCCCTAACCCTTTCTTCTCCGTCCGTTCAATGACACATTCACTTGGTGCGAGAATACAGGGAATTAACCTGTGCATTGATACAATTTGAGTGCAATAACATTTGAAGCACCCGCGCGCAAGTTCATCATCGGGAAATGACGTCACAGAGGATTTTTATTTATAGTGAAGGCGATCCCATACCATGAATACTTTAATATAGTAAAATACTAAAATAATTAATTACAATTAAACTACCCATTGAGATTGTATTAATAATGTTAATAATGTCACAGAAACATTTTAATTAACGTATTTCGGTTTATTAAAGTGCACCTTTAATTTTAATCTTCTGAATACATAAAACGATAGGTAAATAGATATGACTATTGATTTCACCATGTTTACAATTGGAGTTTCCGGAAGGTACCCCTCTTTTAAAAATGTATCATCAGGAAATGACGTCACAGAAGAGTTTTATTTATGGCGCCGTCGAGATTACTTTAATATAGTCAAAGATACTAAAATAAAAATATTTTATTACAATTAAACTACCCATCGAGATGAAACGTAACCTGTCCTATAACCTCCCCCCATGAAATTATGTGTACGTGTACCAAATTTCACGTTATTTGGTTGTCTGGACCTTGAGTTATAAGGGAATAGACAGACAGACAACAAATGCGTCTTATAAGTATAGAAATATACTAGGTCTACCAGTTAATTTTATTATTTTATATAAAATTTACAGACAAAAATAAATTAAATACTACATGTATTGACATGTATTGACATTTAAAAAAAAAGGCTCCATAGGCTTAGATCGTACAACTATTTATAGAAATTGTATGAACTAAATAAAAGTGCGAAAGTTAGTTTTTATATTTTTAGTCATGAACCCTGAAAATGTTTAACATCAAAATATTACAAACTTTTATTTCTTCAAACTTTATTCATTTCTTAATCAAACAATCTATACTGGAATTAATCATTATACTACATTCATTGATAAACTGCAAGACAAATAAAGGAAAAAAAATGTACATTGTTGTTCACGCTTTTTGTAGTCAATATAATTTCTATAAATATTTGTATTATCTAATTTTCCTCTTGAAATTTGAAAGATTAATATACTGATAACTTTTTCCACCTCAGCATTTTTGGCCATACAGATGATGAAGCTGATGATATTATCTTCATTAACTGGCTGAACATGGTCAGGGCTGGTCTTTTAGCTTTAGAATTTTACTCACCAGAAACTATTTCCTGGAGACAGGTAAGTTCTTAAGTTATATATCAGTAAATGAAAGGAACAGTATAATTTGACATGATTAGTGCTGCTATTTATAGTTTGTAGAAGTCCTGTGGGGGCTGCTGGCTTCAGGCCTGTATCCTGTAATAAAGTTATTGTACAGTGGGGCCTGCTGGCTTCAGGCCTGTAACCTGTAATAAAGTTATTGTACAGTAGGACATGTTAGCTTCAGGCCTGTATCCTGTAATAAAGTTATTGTACAGTGGGGCCTGCTAACTTCAGGCCTGTATCCTGTAATAAAGTTATTGCAATTACTGATTATAATAATTGATCGGAATATGTATTGACCAAATTTGTTTACCCATGATATTTTTTTCTTGTCAATTTGTAGGCGCACATGAATGCTAGATTTGTCATACTTCGTGTGTTGATAGAAGCTGGAGAAAATTTAGTTAGAATTGAGAAAATTTCAGGTGAGGATGGCAAACCAGATCTTCTTGTGATCCTAGATCGAGCAAAAATAATTTCAGTTGGAAAACCAGCCATTGGTGCCTTTTTACGAAAACTGCAGGTAAGAAAATGTTATAATAAGTTCTTTGATGTTTGCTATTTCTTATGGCCACCCACTTTGTTAAAATCAAAATTTGCATCTATCGAATAAATGACTTTAGGTATTGCACGTGGGTATTTTTTTCTCAGCATATATCACATTGACGCACACATTTTGGTAGAAAATATGAAAAAAATATAACCATAGCAAAATAAACTCTCTAGGTGAATGTTAATTTTCCATTTCCATTCTAAAACTCTAGAAATATTTTCAGTTATATGGAAATTGTGTTTGCTATGATCTTTAAACAAATTAAAATTTTTTTCCAAATTAGCAACCAATTACATGGTATTATTAATTTTCTTCGTTTGGAAGGAGGGGTTTATAATGTACCATTAAATGTGATTTGAACATTTTTGTTTTAAAAATAGTGTGTGAGAAAGTTAACTTGGTTACATAGTTGAATATTTTAGTAAAAAAAAAAAAAAAGTACAAAGGGCCATCGGGGTAGAAATTGTTTCTATAACATCTGCATATGAAGGGATTGTGTGGTTAGTACTATGCCCAGCCGCCTTTACTTAAGTCAGGTACCCATTTAAAGCTGGGTGGACTTGTGGGATGACTTTGAAACAAATTTCACCTGGAAAAATTCCCATGGTTCTTACAGAGGATCGAACCCAGGACTCTCAGGTCGACAGATGAGTATCCACACCACTCATCCATCCATCCCACTGGATATTTTTGTGCCACTAATAAAATCTTCCCATACGGTTTTCCATCAGTTTCATCTGCTTTAGCAGGCTTTACAAATAATTGTAGCATATTTTTCTTTAGTGACAGAGCAAGTATTTTTGATGAAGATAATTTTGACTCAGTACCTATACAAAAATGATTTTAGGCATTGGACTTGGACTGAAACAAATAAAAACCAGACAATTTAGTGAAAAAGAAAGTTTTCTTAATTATATCTGTACATGTGTCTGGATTATATATTAATAATCTTTTACTTTCAGCAGTTTAACTTCTGTTTAAAACAGACATATTTTTTTTACAGCTTTACAAGTCCACAGCTGATGTTGAAGCTGGAAGAAAAATGTACAGCTATTATTCTGATGTGAATGATCAGGATGAACCAAAATTTCTTAGTTTACGTAGTATTGTCCTAGATAGGAAGCAGCCCAGAAAACTCTTTGTCCAACATCACACTTATATTGAAGGTACATTTTTTTTTTAATATATTTTTTTATAATACATGTACCTCAATTCTATCACAAAATTTTCGGCTAATACAGTACTTATAAATTTGGATAACTAAGAAAAAAATTAAAGCATGGACGCAATTAGGGCATTGTTATTCATAGCATGTCAAAATTAAAACTCCAAAAAATTAGGGACAAAGCATTCTCTAAACTTGGTTCATTGAAAATTTAACAAAGTAAACTGCAAATAATATTCCTTTAAATGTCATTTATTTATACAATGCCAAAGAAAGGAATGCAGCTGAGATTCCAGATTGGTGCCTTAGCTTTAATTTTTTTCACCATCCAAATTTCTATAAAACATTGCTTATTATGTAGTAACAGTTCACATTGTCTACTTTTAATAATCGGTGTGCCCATTATAGCTACTACTCTAATAGTATTTTTACTAATACCACCTTTTGCTGATATATTTTATGAAAGTTGAAGTGTGTATAACACAACATTTTTTCCAACACAGCCCATTTTTGGTATGAAATAACATACCGTTATTAGGATTTTATGTCCATACACATATTGCTATTAGCTTTCTAATAGTGTAGCACATAAATATTAATTAGTAGTTTTATTTAAAAGGAGAACTTACGACATATGGTTTATAAAAAACTATAAATTCTATAACAACTTCATCCATTTAAAAAATAAATACCTTATTAAAAACTAATACATGTAATAATACTGCTAATAAAAATGTCGGTCTGGAATTATAAAAATAATAAAGGGAATCAAAGAAGCATAGAATTCATCTGCTTCTGTAGCCTGACCATATAAATGGATTGTGTGGCTAGCTCAACACCAAGCAGTCTTTATTTCGCCTTCTAAAGTTGAGTACTCATTTTAAAGCTGGGTGGACTTAGGGAATTTCACCAGGACATGGAATTAACCACCTTAGGCTCTCACCAAGGATCAAACTGTTCACTGCTTGACCATCTGATTATGCAGGCGATAAACAATGATCCAATTATGTACATCAATAACATTATTAGTCTCACTGAGTTTACAAATAACAGTAATGTCTTGTTATCTGAAAAATAAAACCCAGATTAAATGGAGAATGCACATTCCTTTATGGAGAGTGGGCTATTGTTAAACTAAATTTGTTTTTTGTCACTTTTTTAAAAATGTGAAAAGTTTTTTATTTATACTAGGCATCTATGTGATCTGCAGAACAGATATATTTATTTCTTTAGAAATTTTAATATAAGTAAAAAATATTGTAATATGATAAAAGTAAAAAAAAAAAATTTTTATTAAGCTTCTATGTTATTAGCAACAGTGTTCAAATTTCTTCTGTTAGTTCTGAATTATTTTCTTACAGATGGTGTTGTGCATCTCAAATCTTATGATCCATCAGCCAATGGTTTGATCAAATCTTTTGCGGACAGGTTTCCATCCCCAGACCTTGATGCTGCAATAAATCAACTCTGGGAAAAAGAAAAAACATTAAACTGATAAGCATTTGAAAGAAAGATATAATTTGAATACCGGGTACTTTAAGGCTATTGTCATTTGTCTAATACTATTTACTTATAAAATACAAGTACCAGTAGTGTTGTAGCCATCAAATTTAATCTATTTTACAATTGTTAGTTCTGCAGATGGATTGTTGCAAACTTCTTTTTTTAACCTTATTATTACAGTTTTTTTAAAACACTATATTTTCTTCTTATCAAGTAAACACTAATTCTGCAAGTTAAATTCTGACTGAATTACAACATACAAGGTTGAACATAAAATTTATTGGTATCAGTACCAATAGTTCATTCTATTACTTATGATTAACATTTTTTACAGCTCTATTCTGTGCAGTAAATAAATCAGAATGTTCAATTTCATTTCTGTATAATTGTTTTATCTGTAAATGTTAATGCCTCAATGTTATTTATGTGTGCAAGGAAAGAATTACTAATTTTATTTTTATTGTGCACAGTATAACAAAGGTAAAAAATGAACTCAATCTTATTATTAACATAGAAACATGCATTTGATGAGCTGCAATAATTTTTTCTAAAATATTTGTACAACATTAAGGTAATTGTAACATTTTGAATGATATCTGTAATTAGTAATTTGAAATAAGATTTTATTGGTATCATTGAATTATTTTTCAATAAGAAAGATATTGTATGTAATGCAGTTTATTAAAAATAATTTGTTTTATTTTACAATTAGTTAATTTTTTTTTTCTTTTAGGAATTGATAAAAATCATGAAACTTGGAAATGAAATTGTGTAAACAAATAATGATAAAAGGACGAGAAATTTAACTTTCTCAAAAAAATTTCTTTTTGCATAACCATTGAGAATAATAGAACTGAGTTGCACAAAGCTGAGCATCTTTTGTTAAAATTAACAGGATATTTGCTTAAATTAAAACACAACTTTAGGGAAATGAACAGCAATCTGTTTATTCCCTTACACAAAAAACTCTGCACAAACCTTGTAATAATTATTACCACCACAGCAGGCTAAATCCTTAAATTCATTCAATGCTAAAGACAAATTTAGTCGGTAAAGACTCTTGTGATATCAATGGCATCCATAAAAGTTGGCAATTCTAGCTTGAAGATTTTCTGTCACTTAAATGTAATAAAGCTAAAAGTTAGTTTATAGGATTAAGTAGGAGAGGGAAATAGTTTTAATAGTTTGTAGACTAAATTAATTTAGTTCAAATTACTATGGCTAATGATAGGGCCCCAATAAACACTTTCTTTCATTTGACTCCTGCTACCAGAACCTGAAATATTTATTAACCGTCAGGTCACATTGACATTCTGCAGCTAAGAAGTTATTCCTTGTATAGGCTGACGAATGGTCAGGCTGTGTAGAGCACTCAGCTGCCCACCTGAGGAACTGGGTTCAAAATATTGTTGAAAGCAGCCCAAGTCAACCCAGTTTTTAATGGGGACCTGACACAATCCCTATACCTGACACAATCCCTATACCTGACTTTAGTTGTTGGGTAAGTCAAGCCGACTGGGTGTTGTGTCAACCACACAATCCCTATATATGCTATAGAAACATCTACATCAATGTCCCTTGGCTTAATGTCTAAGGGAACTTTACTTTTTTTCGATTTTACTGACTAATATCAAGAGCTCACTGCTGAACCCTTTATTTAACATTGAATTTAATATATTTGTGTTGCCGTTTATTGAAAAACGATTAGCAGCAAATTTATAGCAATGTTACCTTTAAGAATACCAATATGAAATCCCCCCCCTTCACCTCTCCCTGTAGTCTGTTAGTTGTTTGATATTCGTGACATATTTTGTAATAAGATGTAACATTCTTTCCCCTACCTCTTTTATTATGAACCACCCTTTTCCCCCTATAAATCAACTCCCTTTGAACTATTTTTAGCCATTATAATTTTAAGACAAGAAGAAATTAATTTTTGAAATTGGCATATATGTGTATCATTCTGCGTGTTCTGTTGAACATAAAATGAAAATAAAACAATTCCAAAATGTTTTCATTAAATTACGGTACACTTCTCATTTAGATAAATTTTCAATGAGGCTCATGTGGCATAAGCCCAGCCCAGTGTCAACTTAATCTGTAGCATAAGACGGCTAAGGGTATATATGAGTATAATCTGAGTATAATTTGAGTATAATCTGAGTATAATATGAATATAATCTGAGTATAATATGAATATAATCTGGCTATAAATACTATATAATTATTTTTTTTAGAGTTTTAGTTTTAGCAAATGTAAAAACGAGTTTCATCAGTCAATGGACTCAATACCAAAGCATTGTCATGTTCATTTGACAGAATAGATATTCCAACAAGCCTTTCTTATAGCATGGACGTTTACAATATGTTTTAATTAGTATTCACTCACTACTAGCCAATAAATGTGTATGACACATCTTCATGTATTGTAATGTAGACTATATTGATCAGAAGCGTTAGTGGTGCCCGGATGGACATTAAAAGTGCCGAAACATTACAGTACTAAAAAAAAAAGTGCTGAAAATGATGTTCTTCTCTGGTGGCAAAGTAACTGTCACCCGGGGCAGACACCCCCCCTCCCCCAAGATTCCCCTATTACGTCACTGTTGATGATACCTGACACGAGCATGGTGGCACTCTACCTGTAATTATGTTCTATCTCAAGTAAATGTTGCTAGAAAAATGTACAAAAAATAAATGGAAATAAATATTTCATTTCCTTTTGAAACGTATGGAATTTAAATATCTAAGATGCGAAATATATATAAGAAATGAGGGAGTATGTAAACAGCCTTTGACTGGTGAAAGGAAAATGTCCCTCATTATCTTCTGAATAATAAATGAAACAGTTCAAATCCATATAACTACGTTTATGATATATGCTTGTCTCAGTTCTGATAACTATGTGAGAGATTTGATCAAATTTCAATGCACATTGCACAAAATTGCACGATATTCATGACCTATCAGAGATAAATTATTACGAGAAAGTTTGCTAGCATTTTGAAGTAAAGACTGACGGACTATACACTAGGGGATAAAAGGATATTCGCCTAGTGGAAATAGTTTATATTATCAAATATACAGTCATTGTAAAATATTTATCTCTTTATTCTGTAAACTAATATTTAACAGCAGCATTAAATATAGTTTAAATGGATCTATTACATTATGTAACACTTGTCGTTGGAAGTAAGAAGGGGTGTGGTCCGGATTTTGATTAAACCCGCTATATAGGAAGGAGTTGTAGTTGATTCGGTTAAGTTCGCTATTTTAATATGTCATCTTATCAACTAAAAAACTAAAGTGATACAAAGGGAGGCTAATACAATTTAATAAGACCAGATAAAATATACCAATTCAATGGGAAACTCTTTAAATAATGATAAATAATGACACCATTAACACAATGAGTTGGCCTACATAATGAAGCCACAGCATTAAATCACGATGCAATGCTACAAATGTTAGTCTTGTGCACTTATTATAGTGTATTATGTATATAGTAATGTGCATTCATCATATTACAGTATAGTCTGTATTATTGTTGCTAGAGACAATTCTTATGGTTTCGGTTGACCATGACACAAATGTCTTAGACAAAACGCCATTAAGGCCACTGCTTGCAAATATTGGACTGTAACATATAGACACAGATACATACACACAGAGACAAACACTTAGACACAGATACATACACACAGAGACAAACACTTAGACACAGATACATACACACAGAGACAAACACTTAGACACAGATACATACACACAGAGACAAACACTTAGACACAGATACATACACACAGAGACAAACACTTAGACACAGATACATACACACAGAGACTAACACTTAGACACAGATACATACACACAGAGACTAACACTTAGACACAGATACATACACACAGAGACTAACACTTAGACACAGGTACATACACACAGAGACTAACACTTAGACACAGATACATACACACAGAGACTAACACTTAGACACAGATACATACACACAGAGACAAACACTTAGACACAGATACATACACACAGAGATATGAGTCACACACTATTGGATATAATTGAAACTGAATGGAAATGTTCATCTACGCGGACACTTGTAGTTAGACTGGACTGTGCTACAGTGAGAAAGTTTCGCATCAACCTGGCCTTGGCAGACTAAGTCAGCCTGAATGTATAAAGCCTAATCCACCATCTGCTCCATCAACCTGGCCTAGGCAGACTAAGTCAGACTGAATGTATAAAGCCTAATCCACCATCTGGCAGACTAAGTCAGACTGAATGTATAAAACCTAATCCACCATCTGGCAGACTAAGTCAGACTGAATGTATAAAACCTAATCCACCATCTGGCAGACTAAGTCAGACTGAATGTATAAACCTAATCCACCATCTGCTCCATCTACTCCGTCATGTACCGATTCATGCTGTGTTTGTTGTTTTTGTTTGCACAAACCTGAGCTGTGAAGGGTTAAAGTTGAATATGTTAGGTAGGTCCTAATGTAGCTCAGAACGAAATGAGGGGGAGTGGGGGGGGGGGAATAAATGCAACATATGACGCCCTCCTGGTGAGTCGTTTACGTTGATGAAGGGGGGGGGGAGATCTGAAGAAATTCACACATCACGTGTCTACGTCATGTGGATGAGGAACATAATTTTTTGTAACAGAGAGTAACGAATCATTTCTGGATTCAAAGGTCAATAACATTTTTCATGATGTCATGAGTCGACAAGTCAGAAATTTCATAAAATTTGATGATTCAATTTAAATTTAAAATAAAGTGTGTGAAGCAGTTTAATTAATGATACATCAACTGCGACGTAAATCACTAAAAGTCTTATCAATGATACATCAACTGCGACGTACATCACTAATCAATGATACATCAACTGCGACGTACATCACTAAAAGTCTAATCAATGATACATCAACTGCGATGTACATCACTAAAAGTCTAATCAATGATACATCAACTGCGATGTACATCACTAAAAGTCTAATCAATGATAGATCAACTGCAACATATATAATTAAACTAAAAGTCAAATTAATGATACATCAATTCCGACGTACATCACTAAAAGTCTAATCAATGATACATCAACTGCGACGTACATCACTGAACTAAAAGTCTAATCAATGATACATCAACTGCGACGTACATCACTAAACTAAAAGTCTAATCAATGATACATCAACTGCGACGTACATCACTAAACTAAAAGTCTAATCAATGATACATCAACTGCGACGTACATCACTAAACTAAAAGTCTAATCAATGATACATCAACTGCGACGTACATCACTAAACTAAAAGTCTAATCAATGGATGTACGGAACTAACTTGCATCATTAGGTCCGCTGACGGTACTTGACCTTTATTGGTGTTAGTGTATCATCGTGTGTCAACCAGATACAATGTTTAAACAACAAACATAATAACTGAACAAGCATAACTACAAACAAAACTTCTCCATTTCAGAGATGACGTCATTAATTGCCACCCATCCTTCTCCGTTTAATTTTTTATGAAAATCATTCCTACAATTTGTAACACACTGCAAGTTTATATACTTTAAAGTATTGCAATGAATATGATGCCATCGGAACCATATTTTGACTAAAGGCCGCTATCAGAACAATATAAACAAAACAAAATAAATGAAACCTGCGATGAATGCATTTACATTCACATCGTCGAAAAGAATACAGACAAACTTGGAATATCACCGAGTTATAAATATATTAATGCACGTTGATAATTATTTTTCTTTTTTTTTTTAAATCGGGCTTTAGATACTTACATAATGGTTCTAAATTATATTCTCTCGGTTCATTAAAAGGTTCCTATTTTCTTTCCAATTAATCTTGAGGAAAAACATGTCCTACATAATACATTTTAGTAGTGAGTCAACATATTCCAACCATTACATGTGATGTTATTGAGTCAACAGATTCCAACCACTACATGTGATGTTATTGAGTCAACATATTCCAACCATTACATGTGATGGCGTCTCAGGGGGGATGCGGGCCGCTCCGGGTGACACCAAACATAATGACGCTACTGGTACTATATATTACATATACACATAGATAAAATAGAATTCAAAATAATTTTTGGTTTCCATTAAACTGTGTGAGGAAATCTTATATAAAGGACAACTTTGAATTACGAAACCATTTTTACATTATAATAATGTAAATAATATACCTTTATATAATAATTAAAATCTGTTATTTTAACTACGTATGTAAACTCTGTTAGCTTTCAGATATTAAAACCAAACAGAACTTAGCTACAAATACCTTAATTGAATACTTTCTTCATTACAACGAAAAAAAAAAAAGATGTATCAACATAATTGCTTTTATCACATCTAAGACATTTAATTTAGGACATTTTTGATTACATTAAAAAAAAACTAGTGACTTTATCGATATGAATTAAATCTGTCGAAATATAATAAATTTAATAGTTAGTTGTGGACTTTTTATATGCACTGGTTATAGAAATAGATGAATTCTACACTTTATATGCACTGGTTATAGAAATAGATCTTTATATGCACTGGTTATAGAAATAGATGAATTCTACACTTTATATGCACTGGTTATAGAAATAGATGAATTCTACACTTTATATGCACTGGTTATAGAAATAGATGAATTCTACACTTTATATGCACTGGTTACAGAAATAGATGAATTCTACACTTTATATGCACTGGTTATAGAAATAGATGAATTCTACACTTTATATGCACTGGTCTTAGTGGACTGTATGAAACAAAAAACATTTAACAAAAATTCAAGCGATACTACTGAATTGACATATTAAATTTCATAAACAGTCATAGCAACAATGTTGGTACTGTTTAATATAATTTATTAAAAATAGAGGATTAATCAAAGTGTCATGCTAAATCAAATAAAAAATTGATTTTCTGCAACATCTATTGATTATAATTAGAATTAATATACATGTATATATATACATATATATATATATATATATATATATATATATATATATATAAAGAGAGAGAGAGAGAGAGAGAGAGAGAAAGAAAGAGAGAGAGAGAGACCACCATTAGAACAATATTATAACAAAATTGTTATGTAGGCCACAATCAGAACAACGTCTTTTATATAGCCCACAATCAGAATCCTATTTTTAAGTAGGTCATACTAAGAACAATATTTTGTATATAGGCCACAATCATAGCAATATTTGTTTATGTAGGCTACTATCCGAATGACGCCAAGCTAAGGGAAAAAATTAATGTACTATGAATAGAAGAAAATGTCAGTAAAAATGCAAGAAGAAGAATGACTCTCTGTATGGCTGCAATGCTAAGAATTACAATAAGAATGACAGTTGGTACGATAAAGGCATAAAGTAGGGAAGATCAGTTACATGACTGAGATAAAATTTCATCAGTGTGTCAGACCTAACCAATGGGTAAATAGAACTGATCACTTCCACGAACATATTTCATGATGTCAGAAAGTCGAGTCTGTCTTCAAGTTATTTCTTCAACTATGTATGATATCTATTTATTTACTTTTTAACCGCATTCTGTGACGACAGCGAAAAAATGTTCCTACAAATTTTACGACTACCTTAGATAGTGTAAGGATTAACAAGACTATGGAGATTAACAATAAAATGTACGACTTGTTGTGTGTCTTGTTACGCTGACTCATGTATCTTGACTCCATTTTTGTTGTAAATTATATATTAATAAAATAGTCAACAAGTGGTATAAAAACAAGTAAAGGGAGTGATTGAAATACGTTGAATCGATTACTACAGATATATTGATTTGAATACATTGCATGAATAAGAAAAAAAAACAGAACGTAGCGTTCGGAATATGTTGACTCAATAACACCACAAGTAGTGATTGTAATATGTTGACTCAATAACATCACATGTAGTGGTTGGAATATGTTGAGTCAATAACATTACATGTAATGATTGGAATATGTTGACTCAATAACATTACATGTAATGATTGGAATATGTTGACTCAATAACATCACATGTAATGGTTGGAATATGTTGACTCAATAACATCACATGCAATGGTTGGAATATGTTGACTCAATAACATTACATGCAATGATTGCAATATGTTGACTCAATAACATCACATGCAATGATTGCAATATGTTGACTCAATAACATCACATGTAATGATTGGATCATGTTGACTCAATAACATCACATGTAATGATTGGAATATGTTGACTCAATAAACATCACATGTATTGATTGCAATATGTTGACTCAATATTATCACATGTAATGATTGGAATATGTTGACTCAATAACTTCACATGTAATGATTGGAAATGTTGACTCAATAACATCACATGTAATGGTTGGAATATGTTGACTCAATAACATCACATGTAATGGTTAGAATATGTTGACTCAATAACATCACATGCAATGGTTCGAATATGTTGACTCAATAATATCACATGCAATGATTGCAATATGTTGACTCAATAACATCACATGCAATGATTGCAATATGTTGACTCAATAACATCACATGTAATGATTGGAATATGTTGACTGAATAACATCACATGTAATGATTGGAATATGTTGACTCAATAACATCACATGTAATGGTTGTAATATGTTGACTCAATAACATCACATGCAATGATTGCAATATGTTGTCTCAATAACATCACATGTAATGATTGGAATATGTTGACTCAATAACATTACATGTAATGATTGGAATATGTTGACTCAATAACATCACATGTAATGATTACAATATGTTCACTCCATAACATCACATGTAATGGTTGGAATATATTGACTCAATAACATCACATGTAATGATTGGAATATGTTGACTCAATAACATCACATGTATTGATTGCAATATGTTGACTCAATAACATCACATGCAATGGTTGTAATATGTTGACTCAATAATATCACATGTAGTGGTTGGAATATGTTGAGTCAATAACATTACATGTAATGATTGGAATATAATGACTCAATAACATTACATGTAATGATTGGAATATGTTGACTCAATAACATCACATGTAATGATTAGAATATGTTGACTCAATAACATCACAAGTAATGGTTGGAATATGTTGACTCAATAACATCACACGTAATGGTTGGAATATGTTGACTCAATAACATCACATGTAATGGTTGGAATATGTTGACTCAATAACATCACAAGCAATGGTTGGAATATGTTGACTCAATAACATCACATGTAATGATTGTATCATGTTGACTCAATAACATCACATGTAATGGTTGGAATATGTTGATCAATAACATCACATGCAATGGTTTGAAAATGTTGACTAAAGAACATCACATGCAATGATTGCCATATGTTGACTCAATTACATCACATGTATTGATTGGAATATGTTGACTCAATAACATCACATGTAATGATTGGAATATGTTGACCCAATAACATCAAATGTAATGATTGCAATATGTTGACTCAATAACATCACATGTAATGGTTGGAATATGTTGACTCAATAACATCACATGTAATGATTGGAATATGTTGACTCAATAACATCACATGTAGTGATTGGAATATGTTCACTCAATAACATCCCATGTAGTGATTGGAATATGTTGACTCAATAACATCACATGTAATGATTGGAATATGTTGACTGAATAACATCACATGTAATGATTGGAATATGTTGACTCAATAACATCACATGTAATGGTTGGAATATGTTGACTCAATAACATTACATGCAATGATTGCAATATGTTGACTCAATAACATCACATGTAATGATTGGATCATGTTGACTCAATAACATCACATGTAATGATTGGAATATGTTGACTCAATAAACATCACATGTATTGATTGCAATATGTTGACTCAATAATATCACATGTAATGATTGAAATATGTTGACTCAATAACATCACATGTAATGGATTGGAATATGTTGACTGAATAACATCACATGTAATGATTGGAATATGTTGACTCAATAACATCACATGTAATGGTTGGAATATGTTGACTCAATAAACATCACATGTATTGATTGCAATATGTTGACTCAATAATATCACATGTAATGATTGAAATATGTTGACTCAATAACATCACATGTAATGATTGGATCATGTTGACTCAATAACATCACATGTAATGATTGGAATATGTTGACTCAATAACATCACATGTAGTGATTGGAATATGTTGACTCAATAACATCCCATGTAGTGATTAAAATATGTTCACTCCATAACATCACATGTAATGGTTGGAATATATTGACTCAATAACATCACATGTAATGATTGGAATATGTTGACTCAATAACATCACATGCAATGGTTGTAATATGTTGACTCAATAACATCACATATAGTGGTTGGAATAGGTTGAGTCAATAACATTACATGTAGTGATTGGAATATGTTGATTCAATAACATTACATGTAATGATTAGAATATGTTGACTCAATAACATCACATGTAATGATTGGAATATGTTGACTCAATAACATCACATGTAATGGTTGGAATATGTTGACTCAATAACATCACATGCAATGATTGCAATATGTTGACTCAATAACATCACATGTAATGATTGGAATATGTTGACTCAATAACATTACATGTAATGATTCCAATATGTTGACTCAATAACATCACATGTAATGATTGGAAAATGTTGACTCAATAACATCACATGTAATGATTGGAATATTTTGACTCAATAACATCACATGTAGTGATTGGAATATGTTGACTCAATAACATCACATGTAGTGATTGGAATATGTTGACTCAATAACATCACATGTAATGATTGCAAAATGTTGACTCAATATCACATGTAATGATTGGAATATGTTGACTCAATAAACATCACATGTATTGATTGAAATATGTTGACTCAATAACTTCAAATGTAATGATTGGAATATGTTGAATCAATAACATCACATGTAATTGTTGGAATATGTTGACTCAATAACATCACATGTAATGGTTGGAATATGTTGACTCAATAACATCACATGCAATGGTTGGAATATGTTGACTCAATAACATCACATGCAATGATTGCAATATGTTGACTCAATAACATCACATGTAATGGTTGGAATATGTTGACTCAATAACACCACAAGTAGTGATTGAAATATGTTGATTCAATAATATCACAGTAGTGATTGGAATATGTTGACTCAATAACATCACATGTAGTGATTGGAATATATTGACTCAATAACATCACATGTGTTGATTGCAATATGTTGACTCAATAATATCACATGCAATGGTTGTAATATGTTGACTCAATAACATCACATGTAGTGGTTGGAATATGTTGAGTCAATAACATTACATGTAATGATTGGAATATAATGACTCAATAATATTACATGTAATGATTGGAATATGTTGACTCAATAACATCACATGTAATGATTAGAATATGTTGACTCAATAACATCACAAGTAATGGTTGGAATATGTTGACTCAATAACATCACACGTAATGGTTGGAATATGTTGACTCAATAACATCACATGTAATGGTTGGAATATGTTGACTCAATAACATCACAAGCAATGGTTGGAATATGTTGACTCAATAACATCACATGTAATGATTGTATCATGTTGACTCAATAACATCACATGTAATGGTTGGAATATGTTGATCAATAACATCACATGCAATGGTTGGAATATGTTGACTCAATAACATCACATGCAATGGTTGGAATATGTTGACTCAATAACATCACATGTAATGATTGGAATATGTTGACTAAATAACATCACATGTAGTGATTGGAATATGTTCACTCAATAACATCCCATGTAGTGATTGGAATATATTGACTCAATAACATAACATGTAATGATTGGAATATGTTGACTGAATAACATCACATGTAATGATTGGAATATGTTGACTCAATAACATCACATGCAATGATTGCAATATGTTGACTCAATAACATCACATGTAATGATTGGAATATGTTGACTCAATAACATCACATGTAATGATTGCAAAATGTTGACTCAATAACATCACATGTAATGATTGGAATATGTTGACTCAATAAAAATCACATGTATTGATTGCAAAATGTTGACTCAATAATATCACATGTAATGATTGGAATATGTTGACTCAATAACTTCACATGTAATGATTGGAATATGTTGACTCAATAACATCACATGTAATTGTTGGAATATGTTGACTCAATAACATCACATGTAATGGTTGGAATATGTTGACTCAATAACATCACATGCAATGGTTGGAATATGTTGACTCAATAACATCACATGCAATGATTGCAATATGTTGACTCAATAACATCACATGTAATGGTTGGAATATGTTGACTCAATAACACCACAAGTAGTGATTGAAATATGTTGATTCAATAATATCACAGTAGTGATTGGAATATGTTGACTCAATAACATCACATGTAGTGATTGGAATATGTTGACTCAATAACATCACATGTATTGATTGCAATATGTTGACTCAATAACATCACATGAAATGGTTGTAATATGTTGACTCAATAACATCACATGTAGTGGTTGGAATATGTTGAGTCAATAACATTACATGTAATGATTGGAATATAATGACTCAATAACATTACATGTAATGATTGGAATATGTTGACTCAATAACATCACACGTAATGATTAGAATATGTTGACTCAATAACATCACAAGTAATGGTTGGAATATGTTGACTCAATAACATCACACTTAATGATTGGAATATGTTGACTCAATAACATCACATGTAATGGTTGGAATATGTTGACTCAATAACATCACAAGCAATGGTTGGAATATGTTGACTCAATAACATCACATGTAATGATTGTATCATGTTGACTCAATAACATCACATGTAATGGTTGGAATATGTTGATCAATAACATCACATGCAATGGTTGGAATATGTTGACTCAATAACATCACATGCAATGGTTTGAAAATGTTGACTCAAGAACATCACATGCAATGATTGCCATATGTTGACTCAATTACATCACATGTACTGATTGGAATATGTTGACTCAATAACATCACATGTAATGATTGGAATATGTTGACCCAATAACATCACATGTAATGATTGGAATATGTTGACTCAATAACATCACATGTAATGATTGGAATATTTTTACTCAATAACATCACATGTAGTGATTGGAATATGTTGACTCAATAACATCACATGTAGTGATTGGAATATGTTGACTCAATAACATCACATGTAATGATTGCAAAATGTTGACTCAATATCACATGTAATGATTGGAATATGTTGACTCAATAAACATCACATGTATTGATTGAAATATGTTGACTCAATAACTTCAAATGTAATGATTGGAATATGTTGAATCAATAACATCACATGTAATTGTTGGAATATAGTTGACTCAATAACATCACATGTAATGGTTGGAATATGTTGACTCAATAACATCACATGCAATGGTTGGAATATGTTGACTCAATAACATCACATGCAATGATTGCAATATGTTGACTCAATAACATCACATGTAATGGTTGGAATATGTTGACTCAATAACACCACAAGTAGTGATTGAAATATGTTGATTCAATAATATCACAGTAGTGATTGGAATATGTTGACTCAATAACATCACATGTAGTGATTGGAATATATTGACTCAATAACATCACATGTGTTGATTGCAATATGTTGACTCAATAATATCACATGCAATGGTTGTAATATGTTGACTCAATAACATCACATGTAGTGGTTGGAATATGTTGAGTCAATAACATTACATGTAATGATTGGAATATAATGACTCAATAATATTACATGTAATGATTGGAATATGTTGACTCAATAACATCACATGTAATGATTAGAATATGTTGACTCAATAACATCACAAGTAATGGTTGGAATATGTTGACTCAATAACATCACACGTAATGGTTGGAATATGTTGACTCAATAACATCACATGTAATGGTTGGAATATGTTGACTCAATAACATCACAAGCAATGGTTGGAATATGTTGACTCAATAACATCACATGTAATGATTGTATCATGTTGACTCAATAACATCACATGTAATGGTTGGAATATGTTGATCAATAACATCACATGCAATGGTTGGAATATGTTGACTCAATAACATCACATGCAATGGTTGGAATATGTTGACTCAATAACATCACATGTAATGATTGGAATATGTTGACTCAATAACATCACATGTAGTGGTTGGAATATGTTGAGTCAATAACATTACATGTAATGATTGGAATAAATGACTCAATAACATTACATGTAATGATTGGAATATGTTGACTCAATAACATCACATGTAATGATTAGAATATGTTGACTCAATAACATCACAAGTAATGGTTGGAATATGTTGACTCAATAACATCACACGTAATGGTTGGAATATGTTGACTCAATAACATCACATGTAATGGTTGGAATATGTTGACTCAATAACATCACAAGCAATGGTTGGAATATGTTGACTCAATAACATCACATGTAATGATTGTATCATGTTGACTCAATAACATCACATGTAATGGTTGGAATATGTTGATCAATAACATCACATGCAATGGTTTGAAAATGTTGACTCAAGAACATCACATGCAATGATTGCCATATGTTGACTCAATTACATCACATGTATTGATTGGAATATGTTGACTCAATAACATCACATGTAATGATTGGAATATGTTGACCCAATAACATCAAATGTAATGATTGCAATATGTTGACTCAATAACATCACATGTAATGGTTGGAATATGTTGACTCAATAACATCACATGTAATGATTGGAATATGTTGACTCAATAACATCACATGTAGTGATTGGAATATGTTCACTCAATAACATCCCATGTAGTGATTGGAATATGTTGACTCAATAACATCACATGTAATGATTGGAATATGTTGACTGAATAACATCACATGTAATGATTGGAATATGTTGACTCAATAACATCACATGTAATGGTTGGAATATGTTGACTCAATAACATTACATGCAATGATTGCAATATGTTGACTCAATAACATCACATGTAATGATTGGATCATGTTGACTCAATAACATCACATGTAATGATTGGAATATGTTGACTCAATAAACATCACATGTATTGATTGCAATATGTTGACTCAATAATATCACATGTAATGATTGAAATATGTTGACTCAATAACATCACATGTAATGATTGGAATATGTTGACTGAATAACATCACATGTAATGATTGGAATATGTTGACTCAATAACATCACATGTAATGGTTGGAATATGTTGACTCAATAAACATCACATGTATTGATTGCAATATGTTGACTCAATAATATCACATGTAATGATTGAAATATGTTGACTCAATAACATCACATGTAATGATTGGATCATGTTGACTCAATAACATCACATGTAATGATTGGAATATGTTGACTCAATAACATCACATGTAGTGATTGGAATATGTTGACTCAATAACATCCCATGTAGTGATTAAAATATGTTCACTCCATAACATCACATGTAATGGTTGGAATATATTGACTCAATAACATCACATGTAATGATTGGAATATGTTGACTCAATAACATCACATGCAATGGTTGTAATATGTTGACTCAATAACATCACATATAGTGGTTGGAATAGGTTGAGTCAATAACATTACATGTAGTGATTGGAATATGTTGATTCAATAACATTACATGTAATGATTAGAATATGTTGACTCAATAACATCACATGTAATGATTGGAATATGTTGACTCAATAACATCACATGTAATGGTTGGAATATGTTGACTCAATAACATCACATGCAATGATTGCAATATGTTGACTCAATAACATCACATGTAATGATTGGAATATGTTGACTCAATAACATTACATGTAATGATTCCAATATGTTGACTCAATAACATCACATGTAATGATTGGAATATGTTGACTCAATAACATCACATGTAATGATTGGAATATTTTGACTCAATAACATCACATGTAGTGATTGGAATATGTTGACTCAATAACATCACATGTAGTGATTGGAATATGTTGACTCAATAACATCACATGTAATGATTGCAAAATGTTGACTCAATATCACATGTAATGATTGGAATATGTTGACTCAATAAACATCACATGTATTGATTGAAATATGTTGACTCAATAACTTCAAATGTAATGATTGGAATATGTTGAATCAATAACATCACATGTAATTGTTGGAATATGTTGACTCAATAACATCACATGTAATGGTTGGAATATGTTGACTCAATAACATCACATGCAATGGTTGGAATATGTTGACTCAATAACATCACATGCAATGATTGCAATATGTTGACTCAATAACATCACATGTAATGGTTGGAATATGTTGACTCAATAACACCACAAGTAGTGATTGAAATATGTTGATTCAATAATATCACAGTAGTGATTGGAATATGTTGACTCAATAACATCACATGTAGTGATTGGAATATATTGACTCAATAACATCACATGTGTTGATTGCAATATGTTGACTCAATAATATCACATGCAATGGTTGTAATATGTTGACTCAATAACATCACATGTAGTGGTTGGAATATGTTGAGTCAATAACATTACATGTAATGATTGGAATATAATGACTCAATAATATTACATGTAATGATTGGAATATGTTGACTCAATAACATCACATGTAATGATTGGAATATGTTGACTCAATAACATCACATGTAATGCTTGGAATATGTTGACTCAATAACATCACATGTAATGGTTGGAATATGTTGACTCAATAACATCACATGTAATGGTTGGAATATGTTGACTCAATAACATCACAAGCAATGGTTGGAATATGTTGACTCAATAACATCACATGTAATGATTGTATCATGTTGACTCAATAACATCACATGTAATGGTTGGAATATGTTGATCAATAACATCACATGCAATGGTTGGAATATGTTGACTCAATAACATCACATGCAATGGTTGGAATATGTTGACTCAATAACATCACATGTAATGATTGGAATATGTTGACTCAATAACATCACATGTAGTGATTGGAATATGTTCACTCAATAACATCCCATGTAGTGATTGGAATATATTGACTCAATAACATAACATGTAATGATTGGAATATGTTGACTGAATAACATCACATGTAATGATTGGAATATGTTGACTCAATAACATCACATGCAATGATTGCAATATGTTGACTCAATAACATCACATGTAATGATTGGAATATGTTGACTCAATAACATCACATGTAATGATTGCAAAATGTTGACTCAATAACATCACATGTAATGATTGGAATATGTTGACTCAATAAAAATCACATGTATTGATTGCAAAATGTTGACTCAATAATATCACATGTAATGATTGGAATATGTTGACTCAATAACTTCACATGTAATGATTGGAATATGTTGACTCAATAACATCACATGTAATTGTTGGAATATGTTGACTCAATAACATCACATGTAATGGTTGGAATATGTTGACTCAATAACATCACATGCAATGGTTGGAATATGTTGACTCAATAACATCACATGCAATGATTGCAATATGTTGACTCAATAACATCACATGTAATGGTTGGAATATGTTGACTCAATAACACCACAAGTAGTGATTGAAATATGTTGATTCAATAATATCACAGTAGTGATTGGAATATGTTGACTCAATAACATCACATGTAGTGATTGGAATATGTTGACTCAATAACATCACATGTATTGATTGCAATATGTTGACTCAATAACATCACATGAAATGGTTGTAATATGTTGACTCAATAACATCACATGTAGTGGTTGGAATATGTTGAGTCAATAACATTACATGTAATGATTGGAATATAATGACTCAATAACATTACATGTAATGATTGGAATATGTTGACTCAATAACATCACACGTAATGATTAGAATATGTTGACTCAATAACATCACAAGTAATGGTTGGAATATGTTGACTCAATAACATCACACTTAATGATTGGAATATGTTGACTCAATAACATCACATGTAATGGTTGGAATATGTTGACTCAATAACATCACAAGCAATGGTTGGAATATGTTGACTCAATAACATCACATGTAATGATTGTATCATGTTGACTCAATAACATCACATGTAATGGTTGGAATATGTTGATCAATAACATCACATGCAATGGTTGGAATATGTTGACTCAATAACATCACATGCAATGGTTTGAAAATGTTGACTCAAGAACATCACATGCAATGATTGCCATATGTTGACTCAATTACATCACATGTATTGATTGGAATATGTTGACTCAATAACATCACATGTAATGATTGGAATATGTTGACCCAATAACATCACATGTAATGATTGGAATATGTTGACTCAATAACATCACATGTAATGATTGGAATATTTTTACTCAATAACATCACATGTAGTGATTGGAATATGTTGACTCAATAACATCACATGTAGTGATTGGAATATGTTGACTCAATAACATCACATGTAATGATTGCAAAATGTTGACTCAATATCACATGTAATGATTGGAATATGTTGACTCAATAAACATCACATGTATTGATTGAAATATGTTGACTCAATAACTTCAAATGTAATGATTGGAATATGTTGAATCAATAACATCACATGTAATTGTTGGAATATGTTGACTCAATAACATCACATGTAATGGTTGGAATATGTTGACTCAATAACATCACATGCAATGGTTGGAATATGTTGACTCAATAACATCACATGCAATGATTGCAATATGTTGACTCAATAACATCACATGTAATGGTTGGAATATGTTGACTCAATAACACCACAAGTAGTGATTGAAATATGTTGATTCAATAATATCACAGTAGTGATTGGAATATGTTGACTCAATAACATCACATGTAGTGATTGGAATATATTGACTCAATAACATCACATGTGTTGATTGCAATATGTTGACTCAATAATATCACATGCAATGGTTGTAATATGTTGACTCAATAACATCACATGTAGTGGTTGGAATATGTTGAGTCAATAACATTACATGTAATGATTGGAATATAATGACTCAATAATATTACATGTAATGATTGGAATATGTTGACTCAATAACATCACATGTAATGATTAGAATATGTTGACTCAATAACATCACAAGTAATGGTTGGAATATGTTGACTCAATAACATCACACGTAATGGTTGGAATATGTTGACTCAATAACATCACATGTAATGGTTGGAATATGTTGACTCAATAACATCACAAGCAATGGTTGGAATATGTTGACTCAATAACATCACATGTAATGATTGTATCATGTTGACTCAATAACATCACATGTAATGGTTGGAATATGTTGATCAATAACATCACATGCAATGGTTGGAATATGTTGACTCAATAACATCACATGCAATGGTTGGAATATGTTGACTCAATAACATCACATGTAATGATTGGAATATGTTGACTCAATAACATCACATGTAGTGATTGGAATATGTTCACTCAATAACATCCCATGTAGTGATTGGAATATATTGACTCAATAACATCACATGTAATGATTGGAATATGTTGACTGAATAACATCACATGTAATGATTGGAATATGTTGACTCAATAACATCACATGCAATGATTGCAATATGTTGACTCAATAACATCACATGTAATGATTGGAATATGTTGACTCAATAACATCACATGTAATGATTGCAAAATGTTGACTCAATAACATCACATGTAATGATTGGAATATGTTGACTCAATAAAAATCACATGTATTGATTGCAAAATGTTGACTCAATAATATCACATGTAATGATTGGAATATGTTGACTCAATAACTTCACATGTAATGATTGGAATATGTTGACTCAATAACATCACATGTAATTGTTGGAATATGTTGACTCAATAACATCACATGTAATGGTTGGAATATGTTGACTCAATAACATCACATGCAATGGTTGGAATATGTTGACTCAATAACATCACATGCAATGATTGCAATATGTTGACTCAATAACATCACATGTAATGGTTGGAATATGTTGACTCAATAACACCAAAAGTAGTGATTGAAATATGTTGATTCAATAATATCACAGTAGTGATTGGAATATGTTGACTCAATAACATCACATGTAGTGATTGGAATATGTTGACTCAATAACATCACATGTATTGATTGCAATATGTTGACTCAATAACATCACATGAAATGGTTGTAATATGTTGACTCAATAACATCACATGTAGTGGTTGGAATATGTTGAGTCAATAACATTACATGTAATGATTGGAATATAATGACTCAATAACATTACATGTAATGATTGGAATATGTTGACTCAATAACATCACACGTAATGATTAGAATATGTTGACTCAATAACATCACAAGTAATGGTTGGAATATGTTGACTCAATAACATCACACGTAATGATTGGAATATGTTGACTCAATAACATCACATGTAATGGTTGGAATATGTTGACTCAATAACATCACAAGCAATGGTTGGAATATGTTGACTCAATAACATCACATGTAATGATTGTATCATGTTGACTCAATAACATCACATGTAATGGTTGGAATATGTTGATCAATAACATCACATGCAATGGTTGGAATATGTTGACTCAATAACATCACATGCAATGGTTTGAAAATGTTGACTCAAGAACATCACATGCAATGATTGCCATATGTTGACTCAATTACATCACATGTATTGATTGGAATATGTTGACTCAATAACATCACATGTAATGATTGGAATATGTTGACCCAATAACATCAAATGTAATGATTGCAATATGTTGACTCAATAACATCACATGTAATGGTTGGAATATGTTGACTCAATAACATCACATGTAATGATTGGAATATGTTGACTCAATAACATCACATGTAGTGATTGGAATATGTTCACTCAATAACATCCCATGTAGTGATTGGAATATGTTGACTCAATAACATCACACGTAATGATTGGAATATGTTGACTCAATAACATCACATGTAATGGTTGGAATATGTTGACTCAATAACATCACAAGCAATGGTTGGAATATGTTGACTCAATAACATCACATGTAATGATTGTATCATGTTGACTCAATAACATCACATGTAATGGTTGGAATATGTTGATCAATAACATCACATGCAATGGTTGGAATATGTTGACTCAATAACATCACATGCAATGGTTTGAAAATGTTGACTCAAGAACATCACATGCAATGATTGCCATATGTTGACTCAATTACATCACATGTATTGATTGGAATATGTTGACTCAATAACATCATATGTAATGATTGGAATATGTTGACCCAATAACATCAAATGTAATGATTGCAATATGTTGACTCAATAACATCACATGTAATGATTGGAATATGTTGACTCAATAACATCACATGTAATGGTTGGAATATGTTGACTCAATAACATTACATGCAATGATTGCAATATAATGACTCAATAACATCACATGCAATGGTTGGAATATGTTGACTCAATAACATCACATGTAATGATTGGATCATGTTGACTCAATAACATCACATGTAATGATTGGAATATGTTGACTCAATAAACATCACATGTATTGATTGCAAAATGTTGACTCAATAATATCACATGTAATGATTGGAATATGTTGACTCAATAACTTCACATGTAATGATTGCAAAATGTTGACTCAATAATATCACATGTAATGATTGGAATATGTTGACTCAATAACTTCACATGTAATGATTGGAAATGTTGACTCAATAACATCACATGTAATGGTTGGAATATGTTGACTCAATAACATTACATGTAATGGTTAGAATATGTTGACTCAATAACATCACATGCAATGGTTGGAATATGTTGACTCAATAACATCACATGCAATGATTGCAATATGTTGACTCAATAACATCACATGCAATGATTGCAATATGTTGACTCAATAACATCACATGTAATGATTGGAATATGTTGACTCAATAACATCACATGTAATGATTGGAATATGTTGACTCAATAACATCACATGTAGTGATTGGAATATGTTGACTCAATAACATCCCATGTAGTGATTAAAATATGTTGACTAAATAACATCACATATAATGATTGGAATATGTTGACTGAATAACATCACATGTAATGATTGGAATATGTTGACTCAATAACATCACATGTAATGGTTGGAATATGTTGACTCAATAACATCACATGCAATGATTGCAATATGTTGTCTCAATAACATCACATGTAATGATTACAATATGTTCACTCCATAACATCACATGTAATGGTTGGAATATATTGACTCAATAACATCACATGTAATGATTGGAATATGTTGACTCAATAACATCACATGTATTGATTGCAATATGTTGACTCAATAACATCACATGCAATGGTTGTAATATGTTGACTCAATAACATCACATATAGTGGTTGGAATATGTTGAGTCAATAACATTACATGTCGTGATTGGAATATGTTGATTCAATAACATTACATGTAATGATTAGAATATGTTGACTCAATAACATCACATGTAATGATTGGATCATGTTGACTCAATAACATCACATGTAATGATTGGAATATGTTGACTCAATAACATCACATGCAATGATTGCAAAATGTTGACTCAATAACATCACATGTAATGATTGGAATATGTTGACTCAATAACTTCACATGTAATGATTGGAATATGTTGACTCAATAACATCAAATGTAATGATTGCAATATGTTGACTCAATAACATCACATGTAATGATTGGAATATGTTGACTCAATAACATCACATGCAATGGTTTGAAAATGTTGACTCAAGAACATCACATGCAATGATTGCCATATGTTGACTCAATTACATCACATGTATTGATTGGAATATGTTGACTCAATAACATCATATGTAATGATTGGAATATGTTGACCCAATAACATCAAATGTAATGATTGCAATATGTTGACTCAATAACATCACATGTAATGATTGGAATATGTTGACTCAATAACATCACATGTAATGGTTGGAATATGTTGACTCAATAACATTACATGCAATGATTGCAATATAATGACTCAATAACATCACATGCAATGGTTGGAATATGTTGACTCAATAACATCACATGTAATGATTGGATCATGTTGACTCAATAACATCAAATGTAATGATTGGAATATGTTGACTCAATAAACATCACATGTATTGATTGCAAAATGTTGACTCAATAATATCACATGTAATGATTGGAATATGTTGACTCAATAACTTCACATGTAATGATTGCAAAATGTTGACTCAATAATATCACATGTAATGATTGGAATATGTTGACTCAATAACTTCACATGTAATGATTGGAAATGTTGACTCAATAACATCACATGTAATGGTTGGAATATGTTGACTCAATAACATTACATGTAATGGTTAGAATATGTTGACTCAATAACATCACATGCAATGGTTGGAATATGTTGACTCAATAACATCACATGCAATGATTGCAATATGTTGACTCAATAACATCACATGCAATGATTGCAATATGTTGACTCAATAACATCACATGTAATGATTGGAATATGTTGACTCAATAACATCACATGTAATGATTGGAATATGTTGACTCAATAACATCACATGTAGTGATTGGAATATGTTGACTCAATAACATCCCATGTAGTGATTAAAATATGTTGACTAAATAACATCACATATAATGATTGGAATATGTTGACTGAATAACATCACATGTAATGATTGGAATATGTTGACTCAATAACATCACATGTAATGGTTGGAATATGTTGACTCAATAACATCACATGCAATGATTGCAATATGTTGTCTCAATAACATCACATGTAATGATTACAATATGTTCACTCCATAACATCACATGTAATGGTTGGAATATATTGACTCAATAACATCACATGTAATGATTGGAATATGTTGACTCAATAACATCACATGTATTGATTGCAATATGTTGACTCAATAACATCACATGCAATGGTTGTAATATGTTGACTCAATAACATCACATATAGTGGTTGGAATATGTTGAGTCAATAACATTACATGTCGTGATTGGAATATGTTGATTCAATAACATTACATGTAATGATAAGAATATGTTGACTCAATAACATCACATGTAATGATTGGATCATGTTGACTCAATAACATCACATGTAATGATTGGAATATGTTGACTCAATAACATCACATGCAATGATTGCAAAATGTTGACTCAATAACATCACATGTAATGATTGGAATATGTTGACTCAATAACTTCACATGTAATGATTGGAATATGTTGACTCAATAACATCACATGTAATTGTTGGAATATGTTGACTCAATAACATCACATGTAATGGTTGGAATATGTTGACTCAATAACATCACATGCAATGGTTGAAATATGTTGACTCAATAACATCACATGCAATGATTGCAATATGTTGACTCAATAACATCACAAGTAATGATTGGAATATGTTGACCCAATAACATCAAATGTAATGATTGCAATATGTTGACTCAATAACATCACATGTAATGGTTGGAATATGTTGACTCAATAACATCACCTGTAATGATTGGAATATGTTGACTCAATAACATCACATGTAGTGATTGCAATATGTTGACACAATAACATCACATGCAATGGTTGTAATATGTTGACTCAATAACATCACATGTAGTGGTTGGAATATGTTGAGTCAATAACATTACATGTAATGATTGGAATATAATGACTCAATAATATTACATGTAATGATTGGAATATGTTGACTCAATAACATCACATGTAATGATTAGAATATGTTGACTCAATAACATCACAAGTAATGGTTGGAATATGTTGACTCAATAACATCACACGTAATGGTTGGAATATGTTGACTCAATAACATCACATGTAATGGTTGGAATATGTTGACTCAATAACACCACAAGTAGTGATTGAAATATGTTGATTCAATAATATCACAGTAGTGATTGGAATATGTTGACTCAATAACATCACATGTAGTGATTGGAATATGTTGACTCAATAACATCACATGTAATGATTGGAATATGTTGACTCAATAAAAATCACATGTATTGATTGCAAAATGTTGACTCAATAATATCACATGTAATGATTGGAATATGTTGACTCAATAACTTCACATGTAATGATTGGAATATGTTGACTCAATAACATCACATGTAATTGTTGGAATATGTTGACTCAATAACATCACATGCAATGGTTGAAATATGTTGACTCAATAACATCACATGCAATGATTGCAATATGTTGACTCAATAACATCACATGTAATGGTTGGAATATGTTGACTCAATAACACCACAAGTAGTGATTGAAATATGTTGATTCAATAATATCACAGTAGTGATTGGAATATGTTGACTCAATAACATCACATGTAGTGATTGGAATATGTTGACTCAATAACATCACATGCAATGATTGCAATATGTTGACTCAATAACATCACATGTAATGGTTGGAATATGTTGACTCAATAACACCACAAGTAGTGATTGAAATATGTTGATTCAATAATATCACAGTAGTGATTGGAATATGTTGACTCAATAACATCACATGTAGTGATTGGAATATGTTGACTCAATAACATCACATGTATTGATTGCAATATGTTGACTCAATAACATCACATGAAATGGTTGTAATATGTTGACTCAATAACATCACATGTAGTGGTTGGAATATGTTGAGTCAATAACATTACATGTAATGATTGGAATATAATGACTCAATAACATTACATGTAATGATTGGAATATGTTGACTCAATAACATCACACGTAATGATTAGAATATGTTGACTCAATAACATCACAAGTAATGGTTGGAATATGTTGACTCAATAACATCACACGTAATGATTGGAATATGTTGACTCAATAACATCACATGTAATGGTTGGAATATGTTGACTCAATAACATCACAAGCAGTGGTTGGAATATGTTGACTCAATAACATCACATGTAATGATTGTATCATGTTGACTCAATAACATCACATGTAATGGTTGGAATATGTTGATCAATAACATCACATGCAATGGTTGGAATATGTTGACTCAATAACATCACATGCAATGGTTTGAAAATGTTGACTCAAGAACATCACATGCAATGATTACCATATGTTGACTCAATTACATCACATGTATTGATTGGAATATGTTGACTCAATAACATCACATGTAATGATTGGAATATGTTGACCCAATAACATCAAATGTAATGATTGCAATATGTTGACTCAATAACATCACATGTAATGGTTGGAATATGTTGACTCAATAACATCACATGTAATGATTGGAATATGTTGACTCAATAACATCACATGTAGTGATTGGAATATGTTCACTCAATAACATCCCATGTAGTGATTGGAATATGTTGACTCAATAACATCACACGTAATGATTGGAATATGTTGACTCAATAACATCACATGTAATGGTTGGAATATGTTGACTCAATAACATCACAAGCAATGGTTGGAATATGTTGACTCAATAACATCACATGTAATGATTGTATCATGTTGACTCAATAACATCACATGTAATGGTTGGAATATGTTGATCAATAACATCACATGCAATGGTTGGAATATGTTGACTCAATAACATCACATGCAATGGTTTGAAAATGTTGACTCAAGAACATCACATGCAATGATTGCCATATGTTGACTCAATTACATCACATGTATTGATTGGAATATGTTGACTCAATAACATCACATGTAATGATTGGAATATGTTGACCCAATAACATCAAATGTAATGATTGCAATATGTTGACTCAATAACATCACATGTAATGGTTGGAATATGTTGACTCAATAACATTACATGCAATGATTGCAATATAATGACTCAATAACATCACATGCAATGGTTGGAATATGTTGACTCAATAACATCACATGTAATGATTGGATCATGTTGACTCAATAACATCACATGTAATGATTGGAATATGTTGACTCAATAAACATCACATGTATTGATTGCAAAATGTTGACTCAATAATATCACATGTAATGATTGGAATATGTTGACTCAATAACTTCACATGTAATGATTGCAAAATGTTGACTCAATAATATCACATGTAATGATTGGAATATGTTGACTCAATAACTTCACATGTAATGATTGGAAATGTTGACTCAATAACATCACATGTAATGGTTGGAATATGTTGACTCAATAACATTACATGTAATGGTTAGAATATGTTGACTCAATAACATCACATGCAATGATTGCAAAATGTTGACTCAATAACATCACATGTAATGATTGGAATATGTTGACTCAATAACTTCACATGTAATGATTGGAATATGTTGACTCAATAACATCACATGTAATTGTTGGAATATGTTGACTCAATAACATCACATGTAATGGTTGGAATATGTTGAATCAATAACATCACATGTATTGATTGCAATATGTTGACTCAATAACATCACATGAAATGGTTGTAATATGTTGACTCAATAACATCACATGTAGTGGTTGGAATATGTTGAGTCAATAACATTACATGTAATGATTGGAATATAATGACTCAATAACATTACATGTAATGATTGGAATATGTTGACTCAATAACATCACACGTAATGATTAGAATATGTTGACTCAATAACATCACAAGTAATGGTTGGAATATGTTGACTCAATAACATCACACGTAATGATTGGAATATGTTGACTCAATAACATCACATGTAATGGTTGGAATATGTTGACTCAATAACATCACAAGCAATGGTTGGAATATGTTGACTCAATAACATCACATGTAATGATTGTATCATGTTGACTCAATAACATCACATGTAATGGTTGGAATATGTTGATCAATAACATCACATGCAATGGTTTGAAAATGTTGACTCAAGAACATCACATGCAATGATTGCCATATGTTGACTCAATTACATCACATGTATTGATTGGAATATGTTGACTCAATAACATCACATGTAATGATTGGAATATGTTGACCCAATAACATCAAATGTAATGATTGCAATATGTTGACTCAATAACATCACATGTAATGGTTGGAATATGTTGACTCAATAACATCACCTGTAATGATTGGAATATGTTGACTCAATAACATCACATGTATTGATTGCAATATGTTGACTCAATAACATCACATGAAATGGTTGTAATATGTTGACTCAATAACATCACATGTAGTGGTTGGAATATGTTGAGTCAATAACATTACATGTAATGATTGGAATATAATGACTCAATAACATTACATGTAATGATTGGAATATGTTGACTCAATAACATCACACGTAATGATTAGAATATGTTGACTCAATAACATCACAAGTAATGGTTGGAATATGTTGACTCAATAACATCACACGTAATGATTGGAATATGTTGACTCAATAACATCACATGTAATGGTTGGAATATGTTGACTCAATAACATCACAAGCAATGGTTGGAATATGTTGACTCAATAACATCACATGTAATGATTGTATCATGTTGACTCAATAACATCACATGTAATGGTTGGAATATGTTGATCAATAACATCACATGCAATGGTTTGAAAATGTTGACTCAAGAACATCACATGCAATGATTGCCATATGTTGACTCAATTACATCACATGTATTGATTGGAATATGTTGACTCAATAACATCACATGTAATGATTGGAATATGTTGACCCAATAACATCAAATGTAATGATTGCAATATGTTGACTCAATAACATCACATGTAATGGTTGGAATATGTTGACTCAAAAACATCACCTGTAATGATTGGAATATGTTGACTCAATAACATCACATGTAGTGATTGCAATATGTTGACTCAATAACATCACATGCAATGGTTGTAATATGTTGACTCAATAACATCACATGTAGTGGTTGGAATATGTTGAGTCAATAACATTACATGTAATGATTGGAATATAATGACTCAATAATATTACATGTAATGATTGGAATATGTTGACTCAATAACATCACATGTAATGATTAGAATATGTTGACTCAATAACATCACAAGTAATGGTTGGAATATGTTGACTCAATAACATCACACGTAATGGTTGGAATATGTTGACTCAATAACATCACATGTAATGGTTGGAATATGTTGACTCAATAACATCACAAGCAATGGTTGGAATATGTTGACTCAATAACATCACATGTAATGATTGTATCATGTTGACTCAATAACATCACATGTAATGGTTGGAATATGTTGATCAATAACATCACATGCAATGGTTGAAATATGTTGACTCAATAACATCACATGCAATGGTTGGAATATGTTGACTCAATAACATCACATGTAATGATTGGAATATGTTGACTCAATAACATCACATGTAGTGATTGGAATATGTTCACTCAATAACATCCCATGTAGTGATTGGAATATGTTGACTCAATAACATCACATGTAATGATTGGAATATGTTGACTGAATAACATCACATGTAATGATTGGAATATGTTGACTCAATAACATCACATGCAATGATTGCAATATGTTGACTCAATAACATCACATGTAATGATTGGAATATGTTGACTCAATAACATCACATGTAATGATTGCAAAATGTTGACTCAATAACATCACATGTAATGATTGGAATATGTTGACTCAATAAAAATCACATGTATTGATTGCAAAATGTTGACTCAATAATATCACATGTAATGATTGGAATATGTTGACTCAATAACTTCACATGTAATGATTGGAATATGTTGACTCAATAACATCACATGTAATTGTTGGAATATGTTGACTCAATAACATCACATGTAATGGTTGGAATATGTTGACTCAATAACATCACATGCAATGGTTGGAATATGTTGACTCAATAACATCACATGCAATGATTGCAATATGTTGACTCAATAACATCACATGTAATGGTTGGAATATGTTGACTCAATAACACCACAAGTAGTGATTGAAATATGTTGATTCAATAATATCACAGTAGTGATTGGAATATGTTGACTCAATAACATCACATGTAGTGATTGGAATATTTTGACTCAATAACATCACATGTATTGATTGCAATATGTTGACTCAATAACATCACATGAAATGGTTGTAATATTTTGACTCAATAACATCACATGTAGTGGTTGGAATATGTTGAGTCAATAACATTACATGTAATGATTGGAATATAATGACTCAATAACATTACATGTAATGATTGGAATATGTTGATTCAATAACATCACACGTAATGATTAGAATATGTTGACTCAATAACATCACAAGTAATGGTTGGAATATGTTGACTCAATAACATCACACGTAATGATTGGAATATGTTGACTCAATAACATCACATGTAATGGTTGGAATATGTTGACTCAATAACATCACAAGCAATGGTTGGAATATGTTGACTCAATAACATCACATGTAATAATTGTATCATGTTGACTCAATAACATCACATGTAATGGTTGGAATATGTTGATCAATAACATCACATGCAATGGTTGGAATATGTTGACTCAATAACATCACATGCAATGGTTTGAAAATAATGACTCAAGAACATCACATGCAATGATTGCCATATGTTGACTCAATTACATCACATGTATTGATTGGAATATGTTGACTCAATAACATCACATGTAATGATTGCAATATGTTGACTCAATAACATCACATGTAATGGTTGGAATATGTTGACTCAATAACATCACATGTAATGATTGGAATATGTTGACCCAATAACATCAAATGTAATGATTGGAATATGTTCACTCAATAACATCCCATGTAGTGATTGGAATATGTTGACTCAATAACATCACATGTAATGATTGGAATATGTTGACTGAATAACATCACATGTAATGATTGGAATATGTTGACTCAATAACATCACATGCAATGATTGCAATATGTTGACTCAATAACATCACATGTAATGATTGGAATATGTTGACTCAATAACATCACATGTAATGATTGCAAAATGTTGACTCAATAACATCACATGTAATGATTGGAATATGTTGACTCAATAAAAATCACATGTATTGGTTGCAAAATGTTGACTAAATAATATCACATGTAATGATTGGAATATGTTGACTCAATAACTTCACATGTAATGATTGGAATATTTTGACTCAATAACATCACATGTAATTGTTGGAATATGTTGACTCAATAACATCACATGTAATGGTTGGAATATGTTGACTCAATAACATCACATGCAATGGTTGGAATATGTTGACTCAATAACATCACATGCAATGATTGCAATATGTTGACTCAATAACATCACATGTAATGGTTGGAATATGTTGACTCAATAAAACCACAAGTAGTGATTGAAATATGTTGATTCAATAATATCACAGTAGTGATTGGAATATGTTGACTCAATAACATCACATGTAGTGATTGGAATATGTTGACTCAATAACATCACATTTATTGATTGCAATATGTTGACTCAATAACATCACATGAAATGGTTGTAATATGTTGACTCAATAACATCACATGTAGTGGTTGGAATATGTTGAGTCAATAACATTACATGTAATGATTGGAATATAATGACTCAATAACATTACATGTAATGATTGGAATATGTTGACTCAATAACATCACACGTAATGATTAGAATATGTTGACTCAATAACATCACAAGTAATGGTTGGAATATGTTGACTCAATAACATCACACGTAATGATTGGAATATGTTGACTCAATAACATCACATGTAATGGTTGGAATATGTTGACTCAATAACATCACAAGCAATGGTTGGAATATGTTGACTCAATAACATCACATGTAATGATTGTATCATGTTGACTCAATAACATCACATGTAATGGTTGGAATATGTTGATCAATAACATCACATGCAATGGTTGGAATATGTTGACTCAATAACATCACATGCAATGATTGGAATATGTTGACCCAATAACATCAAATGTAATGATTGCAATATGTTGACTCAATAACATCACATGTAATGGTTGGAATATGTTGACTCAATAACATCACCTGTAATGATTGGAATATGTTGACTCAATAACATCACATGTAGTGATTGCAATATGTTGACTCAATAACATCACATGTAATGATTGGAATATGTTGACTCAATAACATCACATGTAATGATTGCAAAATGTTGACTCAATAACATCACATGTAATGATTGGAATATGTTGACTCAATAAAAATCACATGTATTGATTGCAAAATGTTGACTCAATAATATCACATGTAATGATTGGAATATGTTGACTCAATAACTTCACATGTAATGATTGGAATATGTTGACTCAATAACATCACATTTAATTGTTGGAATATGTTGACTCAATAACATCACAAGCAATGGTTGGAATATGTTGACTCAATAACATCACATGTAATGATTGTATCATGTTGACTCAATAACATCACATGTAATGGTTGGAATATGTTGATCAATAACATCACATGCAATGGTTGGAATATGTTGACTCAATAACATCACATGCAATGATTGGAATATGTTGACCCAATAACATCAAATGTAATGATTGCAATATGTTGACTCAATAACATCACATGTAATGGTTGGAATATGTTGACTCAATAACATCACCTGTAATGATTGGAATATGTTGACTCAATAACATCACATGTAGTGATTGCAATATGTTGACTCAATAACATCACATGTAATGATTGGAATATGTTGACTCAATAACATCACATGTAATGATTGCAAAATGTTGACTCAATAACATCACATGTAATGATTGGAATATGTTGACTCAATAAAAATCACATGTATTGGTTGCAAAATGTTGACTAAATAATATCACATGTAATGATTGGAATATGTTGACTCAATAACTTCACATGTAATGATTGGAATATTTTGACTCAATAACATCACATGTAATTGTTGGAATATGTTGACTCAATAACATCACATGTAATGGTTGGAATATGTTGACTCAATAACATCACATGCAATGGTTGGAATATGTTGACTCAATAACATCACATGCAATGATTGCAATATGTTGACTCAATAACATCACATGTAATGGTTGGAATATGTTGACTCAATAAAACCACAAGTAGTGATTGAAATATGTTGATTCAATAATATCACAGTAGTGATTGGAATATGTTGACTCAATAACATCACATGTAGTGATTGGAATATGTTGACTCAATAACATCACATTTATTGATTGCAATATGTTGACTCAATAACATCACATGAAATGGTTGTAATATGTTGACTCAATAACATCACATGTAGTGGTTGGAATATGTTGAGTCAATAACATTACATGTAATGATTGGAATATAATGACTCAATAACATTACATGTAATGATTGGAATATGTTGACTCAATAACATCACACGTAATGATTAGAATATGTTGACTCAATAACATCACAAGTAATGGTTGGAATATGTTGACTCAATAACATCACACGTAATGATTGGAATATGTTGACTCAATAACATCACATGTAATGGTTGGAATATGTTGACTCAATAACATCACAAGCAATGGTTGGAATATGTTGACTCAATAACATCACATGTAATGATTGTATCATGTTGACTCAATAACATCACATGTAATGGTTGGAATATGTTGATCAATAACATCACATGCAATGGTTGGAATATGTTGACTCAATAACATCACATGCAATGATTGGAATATGTTGACCCAATAACATCAAATGTAATGATTGCAATATGTTGACTCAATAACATCACATGTAATGGTTGGAATATGTTGACTCAATAACATCACCTGTAATGATTGGAATATGTTGACTCAATAACATCACATGTAGTGATTGCAATATGTTGACTCAATAACATCACATGTAATGATTGGAATATGTTGACTCAATAACATCACATGTAATGATTGCAAAATGTTGACTCAATAACATCACATGTAATGATTGGAATATGTTGACTCAATAAAAATCACATGTATTGATTGCAAAATGTTGACTCAATAATATCACATGTAATGATTGGAATATGTTGACTCAATAACTTCACATGTAATGATTGGAATATGTTGACTCAATAACATCACATTTAATTGTTGGAATATGTTGACTCAATAACATCACATGTAATGGTTGGAATATGTTGACTCAATAACATCACATGCAATGGTTGGAATATGTTGACTCAATAACATCACATGCAATGATTGCAATATGTTGACTCAATAACATCACATGTAATGGTTGGAATATGTTGACTCAATAACACCACAAGTAGTGATTGAAATATGTTGATTCAATAATATCACAGTAGTGATTGGAATATGTTGACTCAATAACATCACATGTAGTGATTGGAATATGTTGACTCAATAACATCACATGTATTGATTGCAATATGTTGACTCAATAACATCACATGAAATGGTTGTAATATGTTGACTCAATAACATCACATATAGTGGTTGGAATATGTTGAGTCAATAACATTACATGTAATGATTGGAATATAATGACTCAATAACATTACATGTAATGATTGGAATATGTTGACTCAATAACATCACACGTAATGATTAGAATATGTTGACTCAATAACATCACAAGTAATGGTTGGAATATGTTGACTCAATAACATCACACGTAATGATTGGAATATGTTGACTCAATAACATCACATGTAATGGTTGGAATATGTTGACTCAATAACATCACAAGCAATGGTTGGAATATGTTGACTCAATAACATCACATGTAATGATTGTATCATGTTGACTCAATAACATCACATGTAATGGTTGGAATATGTTGATCAATAACATCACATGCAATGGTTGGAATATGTTGACTCAATAACATCACATGCAATGGTTTGAAAATGTTGACTCAAGAACATCACATGCAATGATTGCCATATGTTGACTCAATTACATCACATGTATTGATTGGAATATGTTGACTCAATAACATCACATGTAATGATTGCAATATGTTGACTCAATAACATCACATGTAATGGTTGGAATATGTTGACTCAATAACATCACATGTAATGATTGGAATATGTTGACTCAATAACATCACATGTAGTGATTGGAATATGTTCACTCAATAACATCCCATGTAGTGATTGGAATATTTTGACTCAATAACATCACATGTAATGATTGGAATATGTTGACTGAATAACATCACATGTAATGATTGGAATATGTTGACTCAATAACATCACATGCAATGATTGCAATATGTTGACTCAATAACATCACATGTAATGATTGGAATATGTTGACTCAATAACATCACATGTAATGATTGCAAAATGTTGACTCAATAACATCACATGTAATGATTGGAATATGTTGACTCAATAAAAATCACATGTATTGGTTGCAAAATGTTGACTAAATAATATCACATGTAATGATTGGAATATGTTGACTCAATAACTTCACATGTAATGATAGGAATATGTTGACTCAATAACATCACATGTAATTGTTGGAATATGTTGACTCAATAACATCACATGTAATGGTTGGAATATGTTGACTCAATAACATCACATGCAATGGTTGGAATATGTTGACTCAATAACATCACATGCAATGATTGCAATATGTTGACTCAATAAAAATCACATGTATTGGTTGCAAAATGTTGACTAAATAATATCACATGTAATGATTGGAATATGTTGACTCAATAACTTCACATGTAATGATTGGAATATGTTGACTCAATAACATCACATGTAATTGTTGGAATATGTTGACTCAATAACATCACATGTAATGGTTGGAATATGTTGAGTCAATAACATTACATGTAATGATTGGAATATAATGACTCAATAACATTACATGTAATGATTGGAATATGTTGACTCAATAACATCACACGTAATGATTAGAATATGTTGACTCAATAACATCACAAGTAATGGTTGGAATATGTTGACTCAATAACATCACACGTAATGATTGGAATATGTTGACTCAATAACATCACATGTAATGGTTGGAATATGTTGACTCAATAACATCACAAGCAATGGTTGGAATATGTTGACTCAATAACATCACATGTAATGATTGTATCATGTTGACTCAATAACATCACATGTAATGGTTGGAATATGTTGATCAATAACATCACATGCAATGGTTGGAATATGTTGACTCAATAACATCACATGTAATGGTTTGAAAATGTTGACTCAAGAACATCACATGCAATGATTGCCATATGTTGGCTCAATTACATCACATGTATTGATTGGAATATGTTGACTCAATAACATCACATGTAATGATTGGACTATGTTGACCCAATAACATCAAATGTAATAATTGCAATATGTTGACTCAATAACATCACATGTAATGATTGGAATATGTTGACTCAATAACATCACATGTAATGGTTGGAATATGTTGACTCAATAACATTACATGCAATGATTGCAATATGTTGACTCAATAACATCACATGTAATGATTGGATCATGTTGACTCAATAACATCACATGTAATGATTGGAATATGTTGACTCAATAACATCACATGTATTGATTGCAATATGTTGACTCAATAACATCACATGCAATGGTTGTAATATGTTGACTCAATAACATCACATATAGTGGTTGGAATATGTTGAGTCAATAACATTACATGTAGTGATTGGAATATGTTGATTCAATAACATTACATGTAATGATTAGAATATGTTGACTCAATAACATCACATGTAATGATTGCAATATGTTGACTCAATAACATCACATGCAATGATTGCAATATGTTGACTCAATAACATCACATGTAATGATTGGAATATGTTGATTCAATAACATCACATGTAATGATTGGAATATTTTGACTCAATAACATCACATGTAGTGATTGGAATATGTTGACTCAATAACATCCCATGTAGTGATTGGAATATGTTGACTCAATAACATTACATGTAATGATTGGAATATGTTGACTCAATAACATCACATGTAATTATTAGAATATGTTGACTCAATAACATCACATGTAATGTTTGGAATATATTGACTCAATAACATCACATGTAATGATTGGAATATGTTGACTCAATAACATCACATGTAATGATTGGAATATGTTGACTCAATAACATCACATGTAATGATTGCAATATGTTGACTCAATAACATCACATGCAATGATTGCAATATGTTGACTCAATAAAAATCACATGTATTGGTTGCAAAATGTTGACTAAATAATATCACATGTAATGAATGGAATATGTTGACTCAATAACTTCACATGTAATGATTGGAATATGTTGACTCAATAACATCACATGTAATTGTTGGAATATGTTGACTCAATAACATCACATGTAATGGTTGGAATATGTTGACTCAATAACATCACATGCAATGGTTGGAATATGTTGACTCAATAACATCACATGCAATGATTGCAATATGTTGACTCAATAAAAATCACATGTATTGGTTGCAAAATGTTGACTAAATAATATCACATGTAATGATTGGAATATGTTGACTCAATAACTTCACATGTAATGATTGGAATATGTTGACTCAATAACATCACATGTAATGATTGGAATATGTTGACTCAATAACATCACATGTAATGGTTGGAATATGTTGACTCAATAACATTACATGCAATGATTGCAATATGTTGACTCAATAACATCACATGTAATGATTGGATCATGTTGACTCAATAACATCACATGTAATGATTGGAATATGTTGACTCAATAACATTACATGTAATGATTGGAATATGTTGACTCAATAACATCACATGTAATTATTAGAATATGTTGACTCAATAACATCACATGTAATGTTTGGAATATATTGACTCAATAACATCACATGTAATGATTGGAATATGTTGACTCAATAACATCACATGTAATGATTGGAATATGTTGACTCAATAACATCACATGTAATGATTGGAATATGTTGACTCAATAACATCACATGTAATGATTGGAATATGTTGACTCAATAACATCACATGCAATGGTTGGAATATGTTGACTCAATAACATCACATGCAATGATTGCAATATGTTGACTCAATAACATCACATGTAATGGTTGGAATATGTTGACTCAATAACATCACATGTAATGATTGGAATATGTTGACTCAATAACATCACATGTAATGATTGGAATATGTTGACTCAATAACATCACATGTAGTGATTGGAATATGTTGACTCAATAACATCCCATGTAGTGATTAAAATATGTTGACTAAATAACATCACATATAATGATAGGAATATGTTGACTGAATAACATCACATGTAATGATTGGAATATGTTGACTCAATAACATCACATGTAATGGTTGGAATATGTTGACTCAATAACATCACATGCAATGATTGCAATATGTTGTCTCAATAACATCACATGTAATGATTGGAATATGTTGACTCAATAACATTACATGTAATGATTGGAATATGTTGACTCAATAACATCACATGTAATGATTACAATATGTTCACTCCATAACATCACATGTAATGGTTGGAATATATTGACTCAATAACATCACATGTAATGATTGGAATATGTTGACTCAATAACATCACATGTATTGATTGCAATATGTTGACTCAATAACATCACATGCAATGGTTGTAATATGTTGACTCAATAACATCACATATAGTGGTTGGAATATGTTGAGTCAATAACATTACATGTAGTGATTGGAATATGTTGATTCAATAACATTACATGTAATGATTAGAATATGTTGACTCAATAACATCACATGTAATGATTGCAATATGTTGACTCAATAACATCACATGCAATGATTGCAATATGTTGACTCAATAACATCACATGTAATGATTGGAATATGTTGATTCAATAACATCACATGTAATGATTGGAATATTTTGACTCAATAACATCACATGTAGTGATTGGAATATGTTGACTCAATAACATCCCATGTAGTGATTGGAATATGTTGACTCAATAACATTACATGTAATGATTGGAATATGTTGACTCAATAACATCACATGTAATTATTAGAATATGTTGACTCAATAACATCACATGTAATGTTTGGAATATATTGACTCAATAACATCACATGTAATGATTGGAATATGTTGACTCAATAACATCACATGTAATGATTGGAATATGTTGACTCAATAACATCACATGCAATGATTGCAATATGTTGACTCAATAACATCACATGCAATGATTGCAATATGTTGACTCAATAACATCACATGTAATGATTGGAATATGTTGACTCAATAACATCACATGCAATGGTTGGAATATGTTGACTCAATAACATTACATGCAATGATTGCAGTATGTTGACTCAATAACATCACATGCAATGATTGCAATATGTTGACTCAATAACATCACATGTAATGATTGGATCATGTTGACTCAATAACATCACATGTAATGATTGGAATATGTTGACTCAATAAACATCACATGTATTGATTGCAAAATGTTGACTCAATAATATCACATGTATTGATTGGAATATGTTGACTCAATAACTTCACATGTAATGATTGGAAATGTTGACTCAATAACATCACATGTAATTGTTGGAATATGTTGACTCAATAACATCACATGTAATGGTTAGAATATGTTGACTCAATAACATCACATGCAATGGTTGGAATATGTTGACTCAAAAACATCACATGCAATGATTGCAATATGTTGACTCAATAACATCACATGCAATGATTGCAATATGTTGACTCAATAACATCACATGTAATGATTGGAATATGTTGACTCAATAACATCACATGTAATGTATGGAATATGTTGACTCAATAACATCACATGTAGTGATTGGAATATGTTGACTCAATAACATCCCATGTAGTGATTAAAATATGTTGACTAAATAACATCACATATAATGATTGGAATATGTTGACTGAATAACATCACATGTAATGATTGGAATATGTTGACTCAATAACATCACATGTAATGGTTGGAATATGTTGACTCAATAACATCACATATAGTGGTTGGAATATGTTGAGTCAATAACATTACATGTAGTGATTGGAATATGTTGATTCAATAACATTACATGTAATGATTAGAATATGTTGACTCAATAACATCACATGTAATGATTGGATCATGTTGACTCAATAACATCACATGTAATGATTGGAATATGTTGACTCAATAACATCACATGCAATGATTGCAATATGTTGACTCAATAACATCACATGCAATGATTGCAATATGTTGACTCAATAACATCACATGTAATGATTGGAATATGTTGATTCAATAACATCACATGTAATGATTGGAATATTTTGACTCAATAACATCACATGTAGTGATTGGAATATGTTGACTAAATAACATCACATATAATGATTGGAATATGTTGACTGAATAACATCACATGTAATGATTGGAATATGTTGACTCAATAACATCACATGTAATGGTTGGAATATGTTGACTCAATAACATCACATGCAATGATTGCAATATGTTGTCTCAATAACATCACATGTAATGATTGGAATATGTTGACTCAATAACATTACATGTAATGATTGGAATATGTTGACTCAATAACATCACATGTAATGATTACAATTTGTTCACTCCATAACATCACATGTAATGGTTGGAATATATTGACTCAATAACATCACATGTAATGATTGGAATATGTTGACTCAATAACATCACATGTATTGGTTGCAATATGTTGACTCAATAACATCACATGCAATGGTTGTAATATGTTGACTCAATAACATCACATATAGTGGTTGGAATATGTTGAGTCAATAACATTACATGAAGTGATTGGAATATGTTGACTCAATAACATCACATGTAATGATTGGATCATGTTGACTCAATAACATCACATGTAATGATTGGAATATGTTGACTCAATAACATCACATGCAATGATTGCAATATGTTGACTCAATAACATCACATGCAATGATTGCAATATGTTGACTAAATAACATCACATGTAATGATTGGAATATGTTGATTCAATAACAACACATGTAATGATTGGAATATTTTGACTCAATAACATCACATGTAGTGATTGGAATATGTTGACTCAATAACATCCCATGTAGTGATTGGAATATGTTGACTCAATAACTTCACATGTAATGATTGGAATATGTTGACTGAATAACATCACATGTAATGATTGGAATATGTTGACTCAATAACATCACATGTAATGGTTGGAATATGTTGACTCAATAACATCACATGCAATGATTGCAATATGTTGACTCAATAACATCACATGTAATGATTGGAATATGTTGACTCAATAACATTACATGTAATGATTCCAATATGTTGACTCAATAACATCACATGTAATGATTGGAATATGTTGACTCAATAACATCACATGTAATGATTGGAATATTTTGACTCAATAACATTACATGTAGTGATTGGAATATGTTGACTCAATAACATCCCATGTAGTGATTGGAATATGTTGACTCAATAACATCACATGTAATGATTGCAAAATGTTGACTCAATAATATCACATGTAATGATTGGAATATGTTGACTCAATAAACATCACATGTATTGATTGCAAAATGTTGACTCAATAATATCACATGTAATGATTGGAATATGTTGACTCAATAACTTCACATGTAATGATTGGAATATGTTAACTCAATAACATCACATGTAATTGTTGGAATATGTTGACTCAATAACATCACATGTAATGGTTGGAATATGTTGACTCAATAACATCACATGCAATGGTTGGAATATGTTGACTCAATAACATCACATGCAATGATTGCAATATGTTGACTCAATTACATCACATGTAATGGTTGGAATATGTTGACTCAATAACACCACAAGTAGTGATTGAAATATGTTGATTCATTAATATCACAGTAGTGATTGGAATATGTTGACTCAATAACATCACATGTATTGATTGCAATATGTTGACTCAATAACATCACATGCAATAGTTGTAATATGTTGACTCAATAACATCACATGTAGTGGTTGGAATATGTTGAGTCAATAACATAACATGTAATGATTGGAATATAATGACTCAATAACATTACATGTAATGATTGGAATATGTTGACTCAATAACATCACATGTAATGATTAGAATATGTTGACTCAATAACATCACAAATAATGGTTGGAATATGTTGACTCAATAACATCACACGTAATGGTTGGAATATGTTGACTCAATAACATCACATGTAATGGTTGGAATATGTTGACTCAATAACATCACAAGCAATGGTTGGAATATGTTGACTCAATAACATCACATGTAATGATTGTATCATGTTGACTCAATAACATCACATGTAATGGTTGGAATATGTTGATCAATAACATCACATGCAATGGTTGGAATATGTTGACTCAATAACATCACATGCAATGGTTTGAAAATGTTGACTCAAGAACATCACATGCAATGATTGCCATATGTTGACTCATTACATCACATGTATTGATTGGAATATGTTGACTCAATAACATCACATGTAATGATTGGAATATGTTGACTCAAAAACATCACATGCAATGATTGCAATATGTTGACTCAATAACATCACATGCAATGATTGCAATATGTTGACTCAATAACATCACATGTAATGATTGGAATATGTTGACTCAATAACATCACATGTAATGATTGGAATATGTTGACTCAATAACATCACATGTAGTGATTGGAATATGTTAACTCAATAACATCCCATGTAGTGATTAAAATATGTTGACTAAATAACATCACATATAATGATTGGAATATGTTGACTGAATAACATCACATGTAATGATTGGAATATGTTGACTCAATAACATCACATGTAATGGTTGGAATATGTTGACTCAATAACATCACATATAGTGGTTGGAATATGTTGAGTCAATAATATTACATGTAGTGATTGGAATATGTTGATTCAATAACATTACATGTAATGATTAGAATATGTTGACTCAATAACATCACATGTAATGATTGGATCATGTTGACTCAATAACATCACATGTAATGATTGGAATATGTTGACTCAATAACATCACATGCAATGATTGCAATATGTTGACTCAATAACATCACATGCAATGATTGCAATATGTTGACTCAATAACATCACATGTAATGATTGGAATATGTTGATTCAATAACATCACATGTAATGATTGGAATATTTTGACTCAATAACATAACATGTAGTGATTGGAATATGTTGACTCAATAACATCCCATGTAGTGATTGGAATATGTTGACTCAATAACATTACATGTAATGATTGGAATATGTTGACTCAATAACATCACATGTAATTATTAGAATATGTTGACTCAATAACATCACATGTAATGTTTGGAATATATTGACTCAATAACATCACATGTAATGATTGGAAAATGTTGACTCAATAACATCACATGCAATGGTTGGAATATGTTGACTCAATAACATTACATGCAATGATTGCAATATGTTGACTCAATAACATCACATGCAATGATTGCAATATGTTGACTCAATAACATCACATGCAATGATTGCAATATGTTGACTCAATAACATCACATGCAATGATTGCAATATGTTGACTCAATAACATCACATGTAATGATTGGAATATGTTGATTCAATAACATCACATGTAATGATTGGAATATTTTGACTCAATAACATCACATGTAGTGATTGGAATATGTTGACTAAATAACATCACATATAATGATTGGAATATGTTGACTGAATAACATCACATGTAATGATTGGAATATGTTGACTCAATAACATCACATGTAATGGTTGGAATATGTTGACTCAATAACATCACATGCAATGATTGCAATATGTTGTCTCAATAACATCACATGTAATGATTGGAATATGTTGACTCAATAACATTACATGTAATGATTGGAATATGTTGACTCAATAACATCACATGTAATGATTACAATTTGTTCACTCCATAACATCACATGTAATGGTTGGAATATATTGACTCAATAACATCACATGTAATGATTGGAATATGTTGACTCAATAACATCACATGTATTGGTTGCAATATGTTGACTCAATAACATCACATGCAATGGTTGTAATATGTTGACTCAATAACATCACATATAGTGGTTGGAATATGTTGAGTCAATAACATTACATGAAGTGATTGGAATATGTTGACTCAATAACATCACATGTAATGATTGGATCATGTTGACTCAATAACATCACATGTAATGATTGGAATATGTTGACTCAATAACATCACATGCAATGATTGCAATATGTTGACTCAATAACATCACATGCAATGATTGCAATATGTTGACTAAATAACATCACATGTAATGATTGGAATATCAAGTTGATTCAATAACAACACATGTAATGATTGGAATATTTTGACTCAATAACATCACATGTAGTGATTGGAATATGTTGACTCAATAACATCCCATGTAGTGATTGGAATATGTTGACTCAATAACTTCATGTAATGATTGGAATATGTTGACTGAATAACATCACATGTAATGATTGGAATATGTTGACTCAATAACATCACATGTAATGGTTGGAATATGTTGACTCAATAACATCACATGCAATGATTGCAATATGTTGACTCAATAACATCACATGTAATGATTGGAATATGTTGACTCAATAACATTACATGTAATGATTCCAATATGTTGACTCAATAACATCACATGTAATGATTGGAATATGTTGACTCAATAACATCACATGTAATGATTGGAATATTTTGACTCAATAACATTACATGTAGTGATTGGAATATGTTGACTCAATAACATCCCATGTAGTGATTGGAATATGTTGACTCAATAACATCACATGTAATGATTGCAAAATGTTGACTCAATAATATCACATGTAATGATTGGAATATGTTGACTCAATAAACATCACATGTATTGATTGCAAAATGTTGACTCAATAATATCACATGTAATGATTGGAATATGTTGACTCAATAACTTCACATGTAATGATTGGAATATGTTAACTCAATAACATCACATGTAATTGTTGGAATATGTTGACTCAATAACATCACATGTAATGGTTGGAATATGTTGACTCAATAACATCACATGCAATGGTTGGAATATGTTGACTCAATAACATCACATGCAATGATTGCAATATGTTGACTCACTTACATCACATGTAATGGTTGGAATATGTTGACTCAATAACACCACAAGTAGTGATTGAAATATGTTGATTCATTAATATCACAGTAGTGATTGGAATATGTTGACTTCAATAACATCACATGTATTGATTGCAATATGTTGACTCAATAACATCACATGCAATAGTTGTAATATGTTGACTCAATAACATCACATGTAGTGGTTGGAATATGTTGAGTCAATAACATAACATGTAATGATTGGAATATAATGACTCAATAACATTACATGTAATGATTGGAATATGTTGACTCAATAACATCACATGTAATGATTAGAATATGTTGACTCAATAACATCACAAATAATGGTTGGAATATGTTGACTCAATAACATCACACGTAATGGTTGGAATATGTTGACTCAATAACATCACATGTAATGGTTGGAATATGTTGACTCAATAACATCACAAGCAATGGTTGGAATATGTTGACTCAATAACATCACATGTAATGATTGTATCATGTTGACTCAATAACATCACATGTAATGGTTGGAATATGTTGATCAATAACATCACATGCAATGGTTGGAATATGTTGACTCAATAACATCACATGCAATGGTTTGAAAATGTTGACTCAAGAACATCACATGCAATGATTGCCATATGTTGACTCAATTACATCACATGTATTGATTGGAATATGTTGACTCAATAACATCACATGTAATGATTGGAATATGTTGACTCAAAAACATCACATGCAATGATTGCAATATGTTGACTCAATAACATCACATGCAATGATTGCAATATGTTGACTCAATAACATCACATGTAATGATTGGAATATGTTGACTCAATAACATCACATGTAATGATTGGAATATGTTGACTCAATAACATCACATGTAGTGATTGGAATATGTTGACTCAATAACATCCCATGTAGTGATTAAAATATGTTGACTAAATAACATCACATATAATGATTGGAATATGTTGACTGAATAACATCACATGTAATGATTGGAATATGTTGACTCAATAACATCACATGTAATGGTTGGAATATGTTGACTCAATAACATCACATATAGTGGTTGGAATATGTTGAGTCAATAATATTACATGTAGTGATTGGAATATGTTGATTCAATAACATTACATGTAATGATTAGAATATGTTGACTCAATAACATCACATGTAATGATTGGATCATGTTGACTCAATAACATCACATGTAATGATTGGAATATGTTGACTCAATAACATCACATGCAATGATTGCAATATGTTGACTCAATAACATCACATGCAATGATTGCAATATGTTGACTCAATAACATCACATGTAATGATTGGAATATGTTGATTCAATAACATCACATGTAATGATTGGAATATTTTGACTCAATAACATAACATGTAGTGATTGGAATATGTTGACTCAATAACATCCCATGTAGTGATTGGAATATGTTGACTCAATAACATTACATGTAATGATTGGAATATGTTGACTCAATAACATCACATGTAATTATTAGAATATGTTGACTCAATAACATCACATGTAATGTTTGGAATATATTGACTCAATAACATCACATGTAATGATTGGAAAATGTTGACTCAATAACATCACATGCAATGGTTGGAATATGTTGACTCAATAACATTACATGCAATGATTGCAATATGTTGACTCAATAACATCACATGCAATGATTGCAATATGTTGACTCAATAACATCACATGTAATGATTGGAATATGTTGACTCAATAACATCACATGCAATGGTTGGAATATGTTGACTCAAAAACATCACATGCAATGATTGCAATATGTTGACTCAATAACATCACATGCAATGATTGCAATATGTTGACTCAATAACATCACATGTAATGATTGGAATATGTTGACTCAATAACATCACATGTAATGTATGGAATATGTTGACTCAATAACATCACATGTAGTGATTGGAATATGTTAACTCAATAACATCCCATGTAGTGATTAAAATATGTTGACTAAATAACATCACATATAATGATTGGAATATGTTGACTGAATAACATCACATGTAATGATTGGAATATGTTGACTCAATAACATCACATGTAATGGTTGGAATATGTTGACTCAATAACATCACATGCAATGATTGCAATATGTTGTCTCAATAACATCACATGTAATGATTGGAATATGTTGACTCAATAACATTACATGTAATGATTGGAATATGTTGACTCAATAACATCACATGTAATGATTACAATTTGTTCACTCCATAACATCACATGTAATGGTTGGAATATATTGACTCAATAACATCACATGTAATGATTGGAATATGTTGACTCAATAACATCACATGTATTGGTTGCAATATGTTGACTCAATAACATCACATGCAATGGTTGTAATATGTTGACTCAATAACATCACATATAGTGGTTGGAATATGTTGAGTCAATAACATTACATGAAGTGATTGGAATATGTTGACTCAATAACATCACATGTAATGATTGGATCATGTTGACTCAATAACATCACATGTAATGATTGGAATATGTTGACTCAATAACATCACATGCAATGATTGCAATATGTTGACTCAATAACATCATGCAATGATTGCAATATGTTGACTAAATAACATCACATGTAATGATTGGAATATGTTGATTCAATAACAACACATGTAATGATTGGAATATTTTGACTCAATAACATCACATGTAGTGATTGGAATATGTTGACTCAATAACATCCCATGTAGTGATTGGAATATGTTGACTCAATAACTTCACATGTAATGATTGGAATATGTTGACTGAATAACATCACATGTAATGATTGGAATATGTTGACTCAATAACATCACATGTAATGGTTGGAATATGTTGACTCAATAACATCACATGCAATGATTGCAATATGTTGACTCAATAACATCACATGTAATGATTGGAATATGTTGACTCAATAACATTGCATGTAATGATTCCAATATGTTGACTCAATAACATCACATGTAATGATTGGAATATGTTGACTCAATAACATCACATGTAATGATTGGAATATTTTGACTCAATAACATTACATGTAGTGATTGGAATATGTTGACTCAATAACATCCCATGTAGTGATTGGAATATGTTGACTCAATAACATCACATGTAATGATTGCAAAATGTTGACTCAATAATATCACATGTAATGATTGGAATATGTTGACTCAATAAACATCACATGTATTGATTGCAAAATGTTGACTCAATAATATCACATGTAATGATTGGAATATGTTGACTCAATAACTTCACATGTAATGATTGGAATATGTTAACTCAATAACATCACATGTAATTGTTAGAATATGTTGACTCAATAACATCACATGTAATGGTTGGAATATGTTGACTCAATAACATCACATGCAATGGTTGGAATATGTTGACTCAATAACATCACATGCAATGATTGCAATATGTTGACTCAATTACATCACATGTAATGGTTGGAATATGTTGACTCAATAACACCACAAGTAGTGATTGAAATATGTTGATTCATTAATATCACAGTAGTGATTGGAATATGTTGACTCAATAACATCACATGTATTGATTGCAATATGTTGACTCAATAACATCACATGCAATAGTTGTAATATGTTGACTCAATAACATCACATGTAGTGGTTGGAATATGTTGAGTCAATAACATAACATGTAATGATTGGAATATAATGACTCAATAACATTACATGTAATGATTGGAATATGTTGACTCAATAACATCACATGTAATGATTAGAATATGTTGACTCAATAACATCACAAATAATGGTTGGAATATGTTGACTCAATAACATCACACGTTATGGTTGGAATATGTTGACTCAATAACATCACATGTAATGGTTGGAATATGTTGACTCAATAACATCACAAGCAATGGTTGGAATATGTTGACTCAATAACATCACATGTAATGATTGTATCATGTTGACTCAATAACATCACATGTAATGGTTGGAATATGTTGATCAATAACATCACATGCAATGGTTGGAATATGTTGACTCAATAACATCACATGCAATGGTTTGAAAATGTTGACTCAAGAACATCACATGCAATGATTGCCATATGTTGACTCAATTACATCACATGTATTGATTGGAATATGTTGACTCAATAACATCACATGTAATGATTGGAATATGTTGACTCAAAAACATCACATGCAATGATTGCAATATGTTGACTCAATAACATCACATGCAATGATTGCAATATGTTGACTCAATAACATCACATGTAATGATTGGAATATGTTGACTCAATAACATTACATGTAATGATTGGAATATGTTGACTCAATAACATCACATGTAGTGATTGGAATATGTTGACTCAATAACATCCCATGTAGTGATTAAAATATGTTGACTAAATAACATCACATATAATGATTGGAATATGTTGACTGAATAACATCACATGTAATGATTGGAATATGTTGACTCAATAACATCACATGTAATGGTTGGAATATGTTGACTCAATAACATCACATATAGTGGTTGGAATATGTTGAGTCAATAACATTACATGTAGTGATTGGAATATGTTGATTCAATAACATTACATGTAATGATTAGAATATGTTGACTCAATAACATCACATGTAATGATTGGATCATGTTGACTCAATAACATCACATGTAATGATTGGAATATGTTGACTCAATAACATCACATGCAATGATTGCAATATGTTGACTCAATAACATCACATGCAATGATTGCAATATGTTGACTCAATAACATCACATGTAATGATTGAAATATGTTGATTCAATAACATCACATGTAATGATTGGAATATTTTGACTCAATAACATAACATGTAGTGATTGGAATATGTTGACTCAATAACATCCCATGTAGTGATTGGAATATGTTGACTCAATAACATTACATGTAATGATTGGAATATGTTGACTCAATAACATCACATGTAATTATTAGAATATGTTGACTCAATAACATCACATGTAATGTTTGGAATATATTGACTCAATAACATCACATGTAATGATTGGAAAATGTTGACTCAATAACATCACATGCAATGGTTGGAATATGTTGACTCAATAACATTACATGCAATGATTGCAATATGTTGACTCAATAACATCACATGCAATGATTGCAATATGTTGACTCAATAACATCACATGTAATGATTGGAATATGTTGACTCAATAACATCACATGCAATGGTTGGAATATGTTGACTCAAAAACATCACATGCAATGATTGCAATATGTTGACTCAATAACATCACATGCAATGATTGCAATATGTTGACTCAATAACATCACATGTAATGATTGGAATATGTTGACTCAATAACATCACATGTAATGTATGGAATATGTTGACTCAATAACATCACATGTAGTGATTGGAATATGTTAACTCAATAACATCCCATGTAGTGATTAAAATATGTTGACTAAATAACATCACATATAATGATTGGAATATGTTGACTGAATAACATCACATGTAATGATTGGAATATGTTGACTCAATAACATCACATGTAATGGTTGGAATATGTTGACTCAATAACATCACATGCAATGATTGCAATATGTTGTCTCAATAACATCACATGTAATGATTGGAATATGTTGACTCAATAACATTACATGTAATGATTGGAATATGTTGACTCAATAACATCACATGTAATGATTACAATTTGTTCACTCCATAACATCACATGTAATGGTTGGAATATATTGACTCAATAACATCACATGTAATGATTGGAATATGTTGACTCAATAACATCACATGTATTGGTTGCAATATGTTGACTCAATAACATCACATGCAATGGTTGTAATATGTTGACTCAATAACATCACATATAGTGGTTGGAATATGTTGAGTCAATAACATTACATGAAGTGATTGGAATATGTTGACTCAATAACATCACATGTAATGATTGGATCATGTTGACTCAATAACATCACATGTAATGATTGCAATATGTTGACTCAATAACATCACATGCAATGATTGCAATATGTTGACTAAATAACATCACATGTAATGATTGGAATATGTTGATTCAATAACAACACATGTAATGATTGGAATATTTTGACTCAATAACATCACATGTAGTGATTGGAATATGTTGACTCAATAACATCCCATGTAGCGATTGGAATATGTTGACTCAATAACTTCACATGTAATGATTGGAATATGTTGACTGAATAACATCACATGTAATGATTGGAATATGTTGACTCAATAACATCACATGTAATGGTTGGAATATGTTGACTCAATAACATCACATGCAATGATTGCAATATGTTGACTCAATAACATCACATGTAATGATTGGAATATGTTGACTCAATAACATTGCATGTAATGATTCCAATATGTTGACTCAATAACATCACATGTAATGATTGGAATATGTTGACTCAATAACATCACATGTAATGATTGGAATATTTTGACTCAATAACATTACATGTAGTGATTGGAATATGTTGACTCAATAACATCCCATGTAGTGATTGGAATATGTTGACTCAATAACATCACATGTAATGATTGCAAAATGTTGACTCAATAATATCACATGTAATGATTGGAATATGTTGACTCAATAAACATCACATGTATTGATTGCAAAATGTTGACTCAATAATATCACATGTAATGATTGGAATATGTTGACTCAATAACTTCACATGTAATGATTGGAATATGTTAACTCAATAACATCACATGTAGTTGTTGGAATATGTTGACTCAATAACATCACATGTAATGGTTGGAATATGTTGACTCAATAACATCACATGCAATGGTTGGAATATGTTGACTCAATAACATCACATGCAATGATTGCAATATGTTGACTCAATTACATCACATGTAATGGTTGGAATATGTTGACTCAATAACACCACAAGTAGTGATTGAAATATGTTGATTCATTAATATCACAGTAGTGATTGGAATATGTTGACTCAATAACATCACATGTATTGATTGCAATATGTTGACTCAATAACATCACATGCAATAGTTGTAATATGTTGACTCAATAACATCACATGTAGTGGTTGGAATATGTTGAGTCAATAACATAACATGTAATGATTGGAATATAATGACTCAATAACATTACATGTAATGATTGGAATATGTTGACTCAATAACATCACATGTAATGATTAGAATATGTTGACTCAATAACATCACAAATAATGGTTGGAATATGTTGACTCAATAACATCACACGTAATGGTTGGAATATGTTGACTCAATAACATCACATGTAATGGTTGGAATATGTTGACTCAATAACATCACAAGCAATGGTTGGAATATGTTGACTCAATAACATCACATGTAATGATTGTATCATGTTGACTCAATAACATCACATGTAATGGTTGGAATATGTTGATCAATAACATCACATGCAATGGTTGGAATATGTTGACTCAATAACATCACATGCAATGGTTTGAAAATGTTGACTCAAGAACATCACATGCAATGATTGCCATATGTTGACTCAATTACATCACATGTATTGATTGGAATATGTTGACTCAATAACATCACATGTAATGATTGGAATATGTTGACTCAAAAACATCACATGCAATGATTGCAATATGTTGACTCAATAACATCACATGCAATGATTGCAATATGTTGACTCAATAACATCACATGTAATGATTGGAATATGTTGACTCAATAACATCACATGTAATGATTGGAATATGTTGACTCAATAACATCACATGTAGTGATTGGAATATGTTGACTCAATAACATCCCATGTAGTGATTAAAATATGTTGACTAAATAACATCACATATAATGATTGGAATATGTTGACTGAATAACATCACATGTAATGATTGGAATATGTTGACTCAATAACATCACATGTAATGGTTGGAATATGTTGACTCAATAACATCACATATAGTGGTTGGAATATGTTGAGTCAATAACATTACATGTAGTGATTGGAATATGTTGATTCAATAACATTACATGTAATGATTAGAATATGTTGACTCAATAACATCACATGTAATGATTGGATCATGTTGACTCAATAACATCACATGTAATGATTGGAATATGTTGACTCAATAACATCACATGCAATGATTGCAATATGTTGACTCAATAACATCACATGCAATGATTGCAATATGTTGACTCAATAACATCACATGTAATGATTGGAATATGTTGATTCAATAACATCACATGTAATGATTGGAATATTTTGACTCAATAACATAACATGTAGTGATTGGAATATGTTGACTCAATAACATCCCATGTAGTGATTGGAATATGTTGACTCAATAACATTACATGTAATGATTGGAATATGTTGACTCAATAACATCACATGTAATTATTAGAATATGTTGACTCAATAACATCACATGTAATGTTTGGAATATATTGACTCAATAACATCACATGTAATGATTGGAAAATGTTGACTCAATAACATCACATGCAATGGTTGGAATATGTTGACTCAATAACATTACATGCAATGATTGCAATATGTTGACTCAATAACATCACATGCAATGATTGCAATATGTTGACTCAATAACATCACATGTAATGATTGGAATATGTTGACTCAATAACATCACATGCAATGGTTGGAATATGTTGACTCAAAAACATCACATGCAATGATTGCAATATGTTGACTCAATAACATCACATGCAATGATTGCAATATGTTGACTCAATAACATCACATGTAATGATTGGAATATGTTGACTCAATAACATCACATGTAATGTATGGAATATGTTGACTCAATAACATCACATGTAGTGATTGGAATATGTTAACTCAATAACATCCCATGTAGTGATTAAAATATGTTGACTAAATAACATCACATATAATGATTGGAATATGTTGACTGAATAACATCACATGTAATGATTGGAATATGTTGACTCAATAACATCACATGTAATGGTTGGAATATGTTGACTCAATAACATCACATGCAATGATTGCAATATGTTGTCTCAATAACATCACATGTAATGATTGGAATATGTTGACTCAATAACATTACATGTAATGATTGGAATATGTTGACTCAATAACATCACATGTAATGATTACAATTTGTTCACTCCATAACATCACATGTAATGGTTGGAATATATTGACTCAATAACATCACATGTAATGATTGGAATATGTTGACTCAATAACATCACATGTATTGGTTGCAATATGTTGACTCAATAACATCACATGCAATGGTTGTAATATGTTGACTCAATAACATCACATATAGTGGTTGGAATATGTTGAGTCAATAACATTACATGAAGTGATTGGAATATGTTGACTCAATAACATCACATGTAATGATTGGATCATGTTGACTCAATAACATCACATGTAATGATTGGAATATGTTGACTCAATAACATCACATGCAATGATTGCAATATGTTGACTCAATAACATCACATGCAATGATTGCAATATGTTGACTAAATAACATCACATGTAATGATTGGAATATGTTGATTCAATAACAACACATGTAATGATTGGAATATTTTGACTCAATAACATCACATGTAGTGATTGGAATATGTTGACTCAATAACATCCCATGTAGTGATTGGAATATGTTGACTCAATAACTTCACATGTAATGATTGGAATATGTTGACTGAATAACATCACATGTAATGATTGGAATATGTTGACTCAATAACATCACATGTAATGGTTGGAATATGTTGACTCAATAACATCACATGCAATGATTGGAATATGTTGTCTCAATAACATCACATGTAATGAGTGGAATATGTTGACTCAATAACATTACATGTAATGATTCCAATATGTTGACTCAATAACATCACATGTAATGATTGGAATATGTTGACTCAATAACATCACATGTAATGATTGGAATATTTTGACTCAATAACATTACATGTAGTGATTGGAATATGTTGACTCAATAACATCCCATGTAGTGATTGGAATATGTTGACTCAATAACATCACATGTAATGATTGCAAAATGTTGACTCAATAATATCACATGTAATGATTGGAATATGTTGACTCAATAAACATCACATGTATTGATTGCAAAATGTTGACTCAATAATATCACATGTAATGATTGGAATATGTTGACTCAATAACTTCACATGTAATGATTGGAATATGTTAACTCAATAACATCACATGTAATTGTTGGAATATGTTGACTCAATAACATCACATGTAATGGTTGGAATATGTTGACTCAATAACATCACATGCAATGGTTGGAATATGTTGACTCAATAACATCACATGCAATGATTGCAATATGTTGACTCAATTACATCACATGTAATGGTTGCAATATGTTGACTCAATAACACCACAAGTAGTGATTGAAATATGTTGATTCAATAATATCACAGTAGTGATTGGAATATGTTGACTCAATAACATCACATGTATTGATTGCAATATGTTGACTCAATAACATCACATGCAATAGTTGTAATATGTTGACTCAATAACATCACATGTAGTGGTTGGAATATGTTGAGTCAATAACATAACATGTAATGATTGGAATATAATGACTCAATAACATTACATGTAATGATTGGAATATGTTGACTCAATAACATCACATGTAATGATTAGAATATGTTGACTCAATAACATCACAAATAATGGTTGGAATATGTTGACTCAATAACATCACACGTAATGGTTGGAATATGTTGACTCAATAACATCACATGTAATGGTTGGAATATGTTGACTCAATAACATCACAAGCAATGGTTGGAATATGTTGACTCAATAACATCACATGTAATGATTGTATCATGTTGACTCAATAACATCACATGTAATGGTTGGAATATGTTGATCAATAACATCACATGCAATGGTTGGAATATGTTGACTCAATAACATCACATGCAATGGTTTGAAAATGTTGACTCAAGAACATCACATGCAATGATTGCCATATGTTGACTCAATTACATCACATGTATTGATTGGAATATGTTGACTCAATAACATCACATGTAATGATTGGAATATGTTGACCCAATAACATCAAATGCAATGATTGCAATATGTTGACTCAATAACATCACATGTAATGGTTGGAATATGTTGACTCAATAACATCACATGTAATGATTGGAATATGTTGACTCAATAACATCACATGTAATGGTTGGAATATGTTGACTCAATAACATTACATGCAATGATTGCAATATGTTGACTCAATAACATCACATGTAATGATTGGATCATGTTGACTCAATAACATCACATGTAATGATTGGAATATGTTGACTCAATAAACATCACATGTATTGATTGCAATATGTTGACTCAATAATATCACATGTAATGATTGGAATATGTTGACTAAATAACATCACATGTAATGATTGGAATATGTTGACTCAATAACATCACATGTAATGATTGGAATATGTTGACTCAATAACATCACATGTAATGGTTGGAATATGTTGACTCAATAACATCACATGCAATGATTGCAATATATTGTCTCAATAACATCACATGTAATGATTGGAATATGTTGACTCAATAACATCACATGTAATTATTAGAATATGTTGACTCAATAACATCACATGTAATGTTTGGAATATATTGACTCAATAACATCACATGTAATGATTGGAATATGTTGACTCAATAACATCACATGTAATGATTGGAATATGTTGACTCAATAACATCACATGCAATGATTGCAATATGTTGACTCAATAACATCACATGCAATGATTGCAATATGTTGACTCAATAACATCACATGTAATGAATGGAATTTGTTGACTCAATAACATCACATGTAATGATTGGAATATGTTGAATCAAAAACATCACATGTAGTAATTGGAATATGTTGACTCAATAACATCACATGTAATGATTGGAATATGTTGACTCAATAACATCACATGTAATGATTGGAATATGTTGACTCAATAACATCACATGCAATGATTGCAATATGTTGACTCAATAACATCACATGCAATGATTGCAATATGTTGACTCAATAACATCACATGTAATGAATGGAATTTGTTGACTCAATAACATCACATGTAATGATTGGAATATGTTGAATCAAAAACATCACATGTAGTAATTGGAATATGTTGACTCAATAACATCCCATGTAGTGATTAAAATATGTTGACTCAATAACATCACATGTAATGATTGGAATATGTTGACTGAATAACATTACATGTAATGATTGGAATATGTTGACTCAATAACATCACATGTAATGATTGGAATATGTTGACTCAATAACATCACATGCAATGATTGGAATATGTTGTCTCAAAAACATCACATGTAATGATTGGAATGTGTTGACTCAATAACATTACATGTAAAGATTGGAATATGTTGACTCAATAACATCACATGTAATGATTAGAATATGTTCACTCAATAACATCACATGTAATGGTTGGAATATATTGACTCAATAACATCACATGTAATGATTGGAATATGTTGACTCAATAACATCACATGTATTGATTGCAATATGTTGACTCAATAATATCACATGCAATGGTTGTAATATGTTGACTCAATAACATCACATGTAGTGGTTGGAATATGTTGAGTCAATAACATCACATGTAGTGATTGGAATATGTTGACTCATTAACATTACATGTAATGATTGGAATATGTTGACTCAATAACATCACATGTAATGATTGGATCATGTTGACTCAATAACATCACATGTAATGGTTGGAATATGTTGACTCAATAACATCACATGCAATGATTGCAATATATTGTCTCAATAACATCACATGTAATGATTGGAATATGTTGACTCAATAACATTACATGTAATGATTGGAATATGTTGACTTAATAACATCACATGTAATGATTAGAATATGTTGACTCAATAACATCACATGTAATGGTTGGAATATATTGACTCAATAACATCACATGTAATGATTGGAATATGTTGACTCAATAACATCACATGTAATGATTGGAATATGTTGACTCAATAACATCACATGTAGTGATTGGAATATGTTGACTCAATAACATCCCATGTAGTGATTAAAATATGTTGACTAAATAACATCACATATAATGATTGGAATATGTTGACTGAATAACATCACATGTAATGATTGGAATATGTTGACTTAATAACATCACATGTAATGGTTGGAATATGTTGACTCAATAACATCACATGCAATGATTGCAATATGTTGTCTCAATAACATCACATGTAATGATTGGAATATGTTGACTCAATAACATTACATGTAATGATTGGAATATGTTGACTCAATAACATCACATGTAATGATTACAATTTGTTCACTCTATAACATCACATGTAATGGTTGGAATATATTGACTCAATAACATCACATGTAATGATTGGAATATGTTGACTCAATAACATCACATGTATTGGTTGCAATATGTTGACTCAATAACATCACATGCAATGGTTGTAATATGTTGACTCAATAACATCACATATAATGGTTGGAATATGTTGAGTCAATAACATTACATGTAGTGATTGGAATATGTTGATTCAATAACATTACATGTAATGATTAGAATATGTTGACTCAATAACATCACATGTAATGATTGGATCATGTTGACTCAATAACATCACATGTAATGATTGGAATATGTTGACTCATTAACATCACATGCAATGATTGCAATATGTTGACTCAATAACATCACATGCAATGATTGCAATATGTTGACTCAATAACATCACATGTAATGATTGGAATATGTTGATTCAATAACATCACATGTAATGATTGGAATATTTTGACTCAATAACATCACATGTAGTGATTGGAATATGTTGACTCAATAACATCCCATGTAGTGATTGGAATATGTTGACTCAATAACTTCACATGTAATGATTGGAATATGTTGACTGAATAACATCACATGTAATGATTGGAATATGTTGACTCAATAACATCACATGTAATGGTTGGAATATGTTGACTCAATAACATCACATGCAATGATTGCAATATGTTGAATCAATAACATCACATGTAATGATTGGAATATGTTGACTCAATAACATTACATGTAATGATTCCAATATGTTGACTCAATAACATCACATGTAATGATTGGAATATGTTGACTCAATAACATCACATGTAATGGTTGGAATATGTTGACTCAATAACATCACATGCAATGATTGCAATATGTTGACTCAATAACATCACATGTAATGATTGGAATATTTTGACTCAATAACATCACATGTAGTGATTGGAATATGTTGACTCAATAACATCCCATGTAGTGATTGGAATATGTTGACTCAATAACATCACATGTAATGATTGCAAAATGTTGACTCAATAATATCACATGTAATGATTGGAATATGTTGACTCAATAAACATCACATGTATTGATTGCAAAATGTTGACTCAATAATATCACATGTAATGATTGGAATATGTTGACTCAATAACTTCACATGTAATGATTGGAATATGTTGACTCAATAACATCACATATAATTGTTGGAATATGTTGACTCAATAACATCACATGTAATGGTTGGAATATGTTGACTCAATAACATCACATGCAATGGTTGGAATATGTTGACTCAATAACATCACATGCAATGATTGCAATATGTTGACTCAATAACATCACATGTAATGGTTGGAATATGTTGACTCAATAACACCACAAGTAGTGATTGAAATATGTTGATTCAATAATATCACAGTAGTGATTGGAATATGTTGACTCAATAACATCACATGTATTGATTGCAATATGTTGACTCAATAACATCACATGCAATAGTTGTAATATGTTGACTCAATAACATCACATGTAGTGGTTGGAATATGTTGAGTCAATAACATTACATGTAATGATTGGAATATAATGACTCAATAACATTACATGTAATGATTGGAATATGTTGACTCAATAACATCACATGTAATGATTAGAATATGTTGACTCAATAACATCACAAATAATGGTTGGAATATGTTGACTCAATAACATCACATGTAATGGTTGGAATATGTTGACTCAATAACATCACAAGCAATGGTTGGAATATAATGACTCAATAACATCACATGTAATGATTGTATCATGTTGACTCAATAACATCACATGTAATGGTTGGAATATGTTGACTCAATAACATCACATGTAATGATTGGAATATGTTGACTCAATAACATCACATGTAATGATTGGAATATGTTGACTCAATAACATTACATGCAATGATTGCAATATGTTGACTCAATAACATCACATGTAATGATTGGATCATGTTGACTCAATAACATCACATGTAATGATTGGAATATGTTGACTCAATAAACATCACATGTATTGATTGCAATATGTTTACTCAATAACATCACATGCAATGATTGCAATATATTGTCTCAATAACATCACATGTATTGATTGGAATATGTTGACTCAATAACATTACATGTATTGATTGGAATATGTTGACTCAATAACATCACATGTAATGATTGGAATATGTTGACTCAATAACATCACATGTAATGATTGGAATATGTTGACTCAATAACATTACATGCAATGATTGCAATATGTTGACTCAATAACATCACATGTAATGATTGGATCATGTTGACTCAATAACATCACATGTAATGATTGGAATATGTTGACTCAATAAACATCACATGTATTGATTGCAATATGTTTACTCAATAACATCACATGTAATGATTGTATCATGTTGACTCAATAACATCACATGTAATGGTTGGAATATGTTGACTCAATAACATCACATGTAATGATTGGAATATGTTGACTCAATAACATCACATGTAATGATTGGAATATGTTGACTCAATAACATCACATGTAATGATTGGAATATGTTGACTCAATAACATCACATGTAATGATTGGAATATGTTGACTCAATAACATCACATGTAATGATTGGAATATGTTGACTCAATAACATCACATGTAATGGTTGGAATATGTTGACTCAATAACATCACATGCAATGATTGCAATATATTGTCTCAATAACATCACATGTAATGATTGGAATATGTTGACTCAATAACATTACATGTAATGATTGGAATATGTTGACTCAATAACATCACATGTAATGATTAGAATATGTTGACTCAATAACATCACATGTAATGGTTGGAATATATTGACTCAATAACATCACATGTAATGATTGGAATATGTTGACTCAATAACATCACATGTAATGATTGGAATATGTTGACTCAATAACATCACATGCAATGATTGCAATATGTTGACTCAATAACATCACATGCAATGATTGCAATATGTTGACTCAATAACATCACATGTAATGATTGGAATATGTTGACTCAATAACATCACATGTAATGATTGGAATATGTTGACTCAATAACATCACATGTAGTGATTGGAATATGTTGACTCAATAACATCACATGTAATGATTGGAATATGTTGACTCAATAACATCACATGTAATGATTGGAATATGTTGACTCAATAACATCACATGTAATGATTGGAATATGTTGACTCAATAACATCACATGTAATGGTTGGAATATGTTGACTCAATAACATCACATGTAATGGTTGGAATATGTTGACTCAATAACATCATATGTAATGGTTGGAATATGTTGACTCAATAACATCACATGTAGTGATTGGAATATGTTGACTCAATAATATCCCATGTAGTGATTAAAATATGTTGACTCAATAACATCACATGTAATGATTGGAATATGTTGGCTGAATAACATCACATGTAATGATTGGAATATGTTGACTCAATAACATCACATGTAATGGTTGGAATATGTCGACTCAATAACATCACATGCAATGATTGCAATATGTTGTCTTAATAACATCACATGTAATGATTGGAATATGTTGACTCAATAACATTACATGTAATGATTGGAATATGTTGACTTAATAACATCACATGTAATGATTGGAATATGTTCACTCAATAACATCACATGTAATGGTTGGAATATATTGACTCAATAACATCACATGTAATGATTGGAATATGTTGACTCAATAACATCACATGTATTGATTGCAATATGTTGACTCAATAACATCACATGCAATGGTTGTAATATGTTGACTCAATAACATCACATGTAGTGGTTGGAATATGTTGAGTCAATAACATTACATGTAGTGATTGGAATATGTTGACTCAATAACATTACATGTAGTGATTGGAATATGTTGACTCAATAACATCCCATGTAGTGATTGGAATATGTTGACTCAATAACATCACATGTAATGATTGGAATATGTTGACTGAATAACATCACATGTAATGATTGGAATATGTTGACTCAATAACATCACATGCAATGATTTGAAAGTGTTGACTCAATAACATCACATGCAATGATTGCCATATGTTGACTCAATTACATCACACGTATTGATTGGAATATGTTGACTCAATAACATCACATGTAATGATTGGAATATGTTGACTCAATAACATCAAATGTAATGATTGCAATATGTTGACTCAATAACATCACATGTAATGATTGGAATATGTTGACTCAATAACATCACATGTAATGATTGGAATATGTTGACTCAATAACATCACATGTAGTGATTGGAATATGTTCACTCAATAACATCCCATGTAGTGATTGGAATATGTTGACTCAATAACATCACATGTATTGATTGGAATATGTTGACTGAATAACATCACATGTAATGATTGGAATATGTTGACTCAATAACATCACATGTAATGGTTGGAATATGTTGACTCAATAACATTACATGCAATGATTGCAATATGTTGCGTCAATAACATCACCTGTAATGATAGGATCATGTTGACTCAATAACATCACATGTAATGATTGGATCAAGTTGACTCAATAACATCACATGTAATGGTTGGAATATGTTGATCAATAACATCACATGCAATGGTTGGAATATGTTGACTCAATAACATCACATGCAATGGTTTGAAAATGTTGACTCAAGAACATCACATGCAATGTTTGCCATATGTTGATTCAATTACATCACATGTATTGATTGGAATATGTTGACTCAATAACATCACATGTAATGATTGGAATATGTTGACCCAATAACATCAAATGTAATGATTGCAATATGTTGACTCAATAACATCACATGTAGTGATTGGAATATGTTCACTCAATAACATCCCATGTAGTGATTGGAATATGTTGACTCAATAACATCACATGTAATGATTGGAATATGTTGACTGAATAACATCACATGTAATGATTGGAATATGTTGATCAATAACATCACATGTAATGGTTGGAATATGTTGACTCAATAACATTACATGCAATGATTGCAATATGTTGACTCAATAACATCACATGTAATGTTTGGATCATGTTGACTCAATAACATCACATGTAATGATTGGAATATGTTGACTCAATAAACATCACATGTATTGATTGCAATATGTTGAATCAATAATATCACATGTAATGATTGGAATATGTTGACTCAATAACATCACATGTAATGATTGGAATATGTTGACTCAATAACTTCACATGTAATGATTGGAATATGTTGACTCAATAACATCACATGTAATGGTTGGAATATGTTGACTCAATAACATCATATGTAATGGTTGGAATATGTTGACTCAATAACATCACATGCAATGGTTGGAATATGTTGACTCAATAACATCACATGCAATGATTGCAATATGTTGACTCAATAACATCACATGAAATGGTTGGAATATGTTGACTCAATAACACCACAAGTAGTGATTGAAATATGTTGATTCAATAATATCACAGTAGTGATTGGAATATGTTGACTCAATAACATCACATGTAGTGATTGGAATATGTTGACTTAATAACATCACATGTATTGATTGCAATATGTTGACTCAATAACATCACATGCAATGGTTGTAATATGTTGACTCAATAACGTCATATGTAGTGGTTGGAATATGTTGAGTCAATAACATTACATGTAATGATTGGAATATAATGACTCAATAACATTACATGTAATGATTGGAATATGTTGACTCAATAACATCACATGTAATGATTAGAATATGTTGACTCAATAACATCACAAGTAATGGTTGGAATATGTTGACTCAATAACATCACACGTAATGGTTGGAATATGTTGACTCAATAACATCACATGTAATGGTTGGAATATGTTGACTCAATAACATCACAAGCAATGGTTGGAATATGTTGACTCAATAACATCACATGTAATGATTGGATCAAGTTGACTCAATAACATCACATGTAATGGTTGGAATATGTTGATCAATAACATCACATGCAATGGTTGGAATATGTTGACTCAATAACATCACATGCAATGGTTTGAAAATGTTGACTCAAGAACATCACATGCAATGATTGCCATATGTTGATTCAATTACATCACATGTATTGATTGGAATATGTTGACTCAATAACATCACATGTAATGATTGGAATATGTTGACCCAATAACATCAAATGTAATGATTGCAATATGTTGACTCAATAACATCACATGTAGTGATTGGAATATGTTCACTCAATAACATCCCATGTAGTGATTGGAATATGTTGACTCAATAACATCACATGTAATGATTGGAATATGTTGACTGAATAACATCACATGTAATGATTGGAATATGTTGATCAATAACATCACATGTAATGGTTGGAATATGTTGACTCAATAACATTACATGCAATGATTGCAATATGTTGACTCAATAACATCACATGTAATGTTTGGATCATGTTGACTCAATAACATCACATGTAATGATTGGAATATGTTGACTCAATAACATTACATGTAATGATTGGAATATGTTGACTCAATAACATCACATGTAATTATTAGAATATGTTGACTCAATAACATCACATGTAATGTTTGGAATATATTGACTCAATAACATCACATGTAATTATTGGAATATGTTGACTCAATAACATCACATGTAATGATTGGAATATGTTGACTCAATAACATCACATGCAATGATTGCAATATGTTGACTCAATAACATCACATGCAATGATTGCAATATGTTGACTCAATAACATCACATGTAATGATTGGAATATGTTGACTCAATAACATCACATGTAATGATTGGAATATGTTGACTCAATAACATCACATGTAGTAATTGGAATATGTTGACTCAATAACATCCCATGTAGTGATTAAAATATGTTGACTCAATAACATCACATGTAATGATTGGAATATGTTGACTGAATAACATCACATGTAATGATTGGAATATGTTGACTCAATAACATCACATGTAATGATTGGATCATGTTGACTCAATAACATCACATGTAATGGTTGGAATATGTTGACTCAATAACATCACATGCAATGATTGCAATATATTGACTCAATAACATCACATGTAATGATTGGAATATGTTGACTCAATAACATCACATGTAATGATTGGAATATGTTGACTCAATAACATCACATGCAATGATTGCAATATGTTGACTCAATAACACCACAAGTAGTGATTGAAATATGTTGATTCAATAATATCACAGTAGTGATTGGAATATGTTGTCTCAATAACATCACATGTAATGATTGGAATATGTTGACTCATTAACATCACATGTAATGATTTGAATATGTTGACTCAATAACATTACATGTAATAATTGGAATATGTTGACTCAATAACATCACATGTAATGATTAGAATATGTTCACTCAATAACATCACATGTAATGGTTGGAATATATTGACTCAATAACATCACATGTAATGATTGGAATATGTTGACTCAATAACATCACATGTATTGATTGCAATATGTTGACTCAATAACATCACATGCAATGGTTGTAATATGTTGACTCAATAATATCCCATGTAGTGATTAAAATATGTTGACTCAATAACATCACATGTAATGATTGGAATATGTTGACTGAATAACATCACATGTAATGATTGGAATATGTTGACTCAATAACATCACATGTAATGGTTGGAATATGTCGACTCAATAACATCACATGCAATGATTGCAATATGTTGTCTCAATAACATCACATGTAATGATTGGAATATGTTGACTCAATAACATAACATGTAATGATTGGAATATGTTGACTTAATAACATCACATGTAATGATTAGAATATGTTCACTCAATTACATCACATGTAATGGTTGGAATATATTGACTCAATAACATCACATGTAATGATTGGAATATGTTGACTCAATAACATCACATGTATTGATTGCAATATGTTGACTCAATAACATCACATGCAATGGTTGTAATATGTTGACTCAATAACATCATATGTAGTGGTTGGAATATGTTGAGTCAATAACATTACATGTAGTGATTGGAATATGTTGACTCAATAACATTACATGTAGTGATTGGAATATGTTGACTCAATAACATCCCATGTAGTGATTGGAATATGTTGACTCAATAACATCACATGTAATGATTGGAATATGTTGACTGAATAACATCACATGTAATGATTGGAATATGTTGACTCAATAACATCACATGCAATGATTTGAAAGTGTTGACTCAATAACATCACATGCAATGATTGCCATATGTTGACTCAATTACATCACACGTATTGATTGGAATATGTTGACTCAATAACATCACATGTAATGATTGGAATATGTTGACTCAATAACATCAAATGTAATGATTGCAATATGTTGACTCAATAACATCACATGTAATGATTGGAATATGTTGACTCAATAACATCACATGTAATGATTGGAATATGTTGACTCAATAACATCACATGTAGTGATTGGAATATGTTCACTCAATAACATCCCATGTAGTGATTGGAATATGTTGACTCAATAACATCACATGTATTGATTGGAATATGTTGACTGAATAACATCACATGTAATGATTGGAATATGTTGACTCAATAACATCACATGTAATGGTTGGAATATGTTGACTCAATAACATTACATGCAATGATTGCAATATGTTGCGTCAATAACATCACCTGTAATGATAGGATCATGTTGACTCAATAACATCACATGTAATGATTGGAATATGTTGACTCAATAAACATCACATGTATTGATTGCAATATGTTGACTCAATAATATCACATGTAATGATTGGAATATGTTGACTCAATAACATCACATGTAATGATTGGAATATGTTGACTCAATAACATCACATGTAATGATTAGAATATGTTCACTCAATAACATCACATGTAATGGTTGGAATATATTGACTCAATAACATCACATGTAATGATTGGAATATGTTGACTCAATAACATCACATGTATTGATTGCAATATGTTGACTCAATAACATCATATGCAATGTTTGTAATATGTTGACTCAATAACATCACATGTAGTGGTTGGAATATGTTGAGTCAAAAACATTACATGTAGTGATTGGAATATGTTGACTCATTAACATTACATGAAATGATTGGAATATGTTGACTCAATAACATCACATGTAATGGTTGAAATATGTTGAGTCAATAACATCACATGCAATGATTGCAATATGTTGACTCAATAACATCACATGTAATGATTGGATCATGTTGACTCAATAACATCACATGTAATGATTGGAATATGTTGACTCAATAACATCACATGCAATGATTGCAATATGTTGACTCAATAACATCACATGCAATGATTGCAATATGTTGACTCAATAACATCACATGTAATGATTGGAATATGTTGACTCAATAACATCACATGTAATGATTGGAATATGTTGACTCAATAACATCACATGTAGTAATTGGAATATGTTGACTCAATAACATCCCATGTAGTGATTAAAATATGTTGACTCAATAACATCACATGTAATGATTGGAATATGTTGACTGAATAACATCACATGTAATGATTGGAATATGTTGACTCAATAACATCACATGTAATGATTGGATCATGTTGACTCAATAACATCACATGTAATGGTTGGAATATGTTGACTCAATAACATCACATGCAATGATTGCAATATATTGACTCAATAACATCACATGTAATGATTGGAATATGTTGACTCAATAACATCACATGTAATGATTGGAATATTTTGACTCAATAACATCACATGCAATGATTGCAATATGTTGACTCAATAACACTACAAGTAGTGATTGAAATATGTTGATTCAATAATATCACAGTAGTGATTGGAATATGTTGTCTCAATAACATCACATGTAATGATTGGAATATGTTGACTCATTAACATCACATGTAATGATTGGAATATGTTGACTCAATAACATTACATGTAATAATTGGAATATGTTGACTCAATAACATCACATGTAATGATTAGAATATGTTCACTCAATAACATCACATGTAATGGTTGGAATATATTGACTCAATAACATCACATGTAATGATTGGAATATGTTGACTCAATAACATCACATGTATTGATTGCAATATGTTGACTCAATAACATCACATGCAATGGTTGTAATATGTTGACTCAATAATATCCCATGTAGTGATTAAAATATGTTGACTCAATAACATCACATGTAATGATTGGAATATGTTGACTGAATAACATCACATGTAATGATTGGAATATGTTGACTCAATAACATCACATGTAATGGTTGGAATATGTCGACTCAATAACATCACATGCAATGATTGCAATATGTTGTCTCAATAACATCACATGTAATGATTGGAATATGTTGACTCAATAACATAACATGTAATGATTGGAATATGTTGACTTAATAACATCACATGTAATGATTAGAATATGTTCACTCAATTACATCACATGTAATGGTTGGAATATATTGACTCAATAACATCACATGTAATGATTGGAATATGTTGACTCAATAACATCACATGTATTGATTGCAATATGTTGACTCAATAACATCACATGCAATGGTTGTAATATGTTGACTCAATAACATCATATGTAGTGGTTGGAATATGTTGAGTCAATAACATTACATGTAGTGATTGGAATATGTTGACTCAATAACATTACATGTAGTGATTGGAATATGTTGACTCAATAACATCCCATGTAGTGATTGGAATATGTTGACTCAATAACATCACATGTAATGATTGGAATATGTTGACTGAATAACATCACATGTAATGATTGGAATATGTTGACTCAATAACATCACATGCAATGATTTGAAAGTGTTGACTCAATAACATCACATGCAATGATTGCCATATGTTGACTCAATTACATCACACGTATTGATTGGAATATGTTGACTCAATAACATCACATGTAATGATTGGAATATGTTGACTCAATAACATCAAATGTAATGATTGCAATATGTTGACTCAATAACATCACATGTAATGATTGGAATATGTTGACTCAATAACATCACATGTAATGATTGGAATATGTTGACTCAATAACATCACATGTAGTGATTGGAATATGTTCACTCAATAACATCCCATGTAGTGATTGGAATATGTTGACTCAATAACATCACATGTATTGATTGGAATATGTTGACTGAATAACATCACATGTAATGATTGGAATATGTTGACTCAATAACATCACATGTAATGGTTGGAATATGTTGACTCAATAACATTACATGCAATGATTGCAATATGTTGCGTCAATAACATCACCTGTAATGATAGGATCATGTTGACTCAATAACATCACATGTAATGATTGGAATATGTTGACTCAATAAACATCACATGTATTGATTGCAATATGTTGACTCAATAATATCACATGTAATGATTGGAATATGTTGACTCAATAACATCACATGTAATGATTGGAATATGTTGACTCAATAACATCACATGTAATGATTAGAATATGTTCACTCAATAACATCACATGTAATGGTTGGAATATATTGACTCAATAACATCACATGTAATGATTGGAATATGTTGACTCAATAACATCACATGTATTGATTGCAATATGTTGACTCAATAACATCATATGCAATGTTTGTAATATGTTGACTCAATAACATCACATGTAGTGGTTGGAATATGTTGAGTCAAAAACATTACATGTAGTGATTGGAATATGTTGACTCATTAACATTACATGAAATGATTGGAATATGTTGACTCAATAACATCACATGTAATGGTGGAAATATGTTGAGTCAATAACATCACATGCAATGATTGCAATATGTTGACTCAATAACATCACATGTAATGATTGGATCATGTTGACTCAATAACATCACATGTAATGATTGGAATATGTTGACTCAATAAACATCACATGTATTGATTGCAATATGTTGACTCAATAATATCACATGTAATGATTGGAATATTTTGACTCAATAACATCACATGTAATGGTTGGAATATGTTGACTCAATAACATCACATGCAATAATTGCAATATATTGTCTCAATAACATCACATGTAATGATTGGAATATGTTGACTCAATAACATTACATGCAATGATTGGAATATGTTGACTTAATAACATCACATGTAATGATTAGAATATGTTGACTCAATAACATCACAAGTAATGGTTGGAATATATTGACTCAATAACATCACATGTAATGATTGGAATATGTTGACTCAATAACATCACATGTAATGATTGGAATATGTTGACTCAATAACATCACATGCAATGATTGCAATATGTTGACTCAATAACATCACATGCAACGATTGCAATATGTTGATTCAATAACATCACATGTAATGATTGGAATATGTTGACTCAATAACATCACATGTAATGATTGGAATATGTTGACTCAATAACATCACATGTAGTGATTGGAATATGTTGACTCAATAATATCCCATGTAGTGATTAAAATATGTTGACTCAATAACATCACATGTAATGATTCGAATATGTTGACTGAATAACATCACATGTAATGATTGGAATATGTTGACTCAATAACATCACATGTAATGGTTGGAATATGTCGACTCAATAACATCACATGCAATGATTGCAATATGTTGTCTCAATAACATCACATGTAATGATTGGAATATGTTGACTCAATAACATAACATGTAATGATTGGAATATGTTGACTTAATAACATCACATGTAATGATTGGAATATGTTGACTGAATAACATTACATGTAGTGATTGGAATATGTTGACTCAATAACATCACATGTAGTGATTGGAATATGTTGACTGAATAACATCACATGTAATGATTGGAATATGTTGACTGAATAACATCACATGTAATGATTGGAATATGTTGACTCAATAACATCACATGCAATGGTTTGAAAGTGTTGACTCAATAACATCACATGCAATGATTGCCATATGTTGACTCAATTACATCACATGTATTGATTGGAATATGTTGACTCAATAACATCACATGTAATGATTGGAATATGTTGACTCAATAACATCAAATGTAATGATTGCAATATGTTGACTCAATAACATCACATGTAATGGTTGGAATATATTGACTCAATAACATCACATGTAATGATTGGAATATGTTGACTCAATAACATCACATGTATTGATTGCAATATGTTGACTCAATAACATCACATGTAATGGTTGGAATATATTGACTCAATAACATCACATGTAATGATTGGAATATGTTGACTCAATAACATCACATGCAATGGTTGTAATATGTTGACTCAATAACATCACATGTAATGGTTGGAATAAATTGACTCAATAACATCACATGTAATGATTGGAATATGTTGACTCAATAACATCACATGTAATGATTGGAATATGTTGACTCAATAACATCACATGCAATGATTGCAATATGTTGACTCAATAACATCACATGCAACGATTGCAATATATTGATTCAATAACATCACATGTAATGATTGGAATATGTTGACTCAATAACATCACATGTAATGATTGGAATATGTTGACTCAATAACATCACATGTAGTGATTGGAATATGTTGACTCAATAATATCCCATGTAGTGATTAAAATATGTTGACTCAATAACATCACATGTAATGATTGGAATATGTTGACTGAATAACATCACATGTAATGATTGGAATATGTTGACTCAATAACATCACATGTAATGGTTGGAATATGTCGACTCAATAACATCACATGCAATGATTGCAATATTTTGTCTCAATAACATCACATGTAATGATTGGAATATGTTGACTCAATAACATAACATGTAATGATTGGAATATGTTTACTTAATAACATCACATGTAATGATTAGAATATGTTCACTCAATTACATCACATGTAATGGTTGGAATATATTGACTCAATAACATCACATGTAATGATTGGAATATGTTGACTCAATAACATCACATGTATTGATTGCAATATGTTGACTCAATAACATCACATGCAATGGTTGTAATATGTTGACTCAATAACATCATATGTAGTGGTTGGAATATGTTGAGTCAATAACATTACATGTAGTGATTGGAATATGTTGACTCAATAACATTACATGTAGTGATTGGAATATGTTGACTCAATAACATCCCATGTAGTGATTGGAATATGTTGACTCAATAACATCACATGTAATGATTGGAATATGTTGACTGAATAACATCACATGTAATGATTGGAATATGTTGACTCAATAACATCACATGCAATGATTTGAAAGTGTTGACTCAATAACATCACATGCAATGATTGCCATATGTTGACTCAATTACATCACACGTATTGATTGGAATATGTTGACTCAATAACATCACATGTAATGATTGGAATATGTTGACTCAATAACATCAAATGTAATGATTGCAATATGTTGACTCAATAACATCACATGTAATGATTGGAATATGTTGACTCAATAACATCACATGTAATGATTGGAATATGTTGACTCAATAACATCACATGTAGTGATTGGAATATGTTCACTCAATAACATCCCATGTAGTGATTGGAATATGTTGACTCAATAACATCACATGTATTGATTGGAATATGTTGACTGAATAACATCACATGTAATGATTGGAATATGTTGACTCAATAACATCACATGTAATGGTTGGAATATGTTGACTCAATAACATTACATGCAATGATTGCAATATGTTGCGTCAATAACATCACCTGTAATGATAGGATCATGTTGACTCAATAACATCACATGTAATGATTGGAATATGTTGACTCAATAAACATCACATGTATTGATTGCAATATGTTGACTCAATAATATCACATGTAATGATTGGAATATGTTGACTCAATAACATCACATGTAATGATTGTAATATGTTGACTCAATAACATCACATGTAATGATTAGAATATGTTCACTCAATAACATCACATGTAATGGTTGGAATATATTGACTCAATAACATCACATGTAATGATTGGAATATGTTGACTCAATAACATCACATGTATTGATTGCAATATGTTGACTCAATAACATCATATGCAATGTTTGTAATATGTTGACTCAATAACATCACATGTAGTGGTTGGAATATGTTGAGTCAAAAACATTACATGTAGTGATTGGAATATGTTGACTCATTAACATTACATGAAATGATTGGAATATGTTGACTCAATAACATCACATGTAATGGTTGAAATATGTTGAGTCAATAACATCACATGCAATGATTGCAATATGTTGACTCAATAACATCACATGTAATGATTGGATCATGTTGACTCAATAACATCACATGTAATGATTGGAATATGTTGACTCAATAAACATCACATGTATTGATTGCAATATGTTGACTCAATAATATCACATGTAATGATTGGAATATGTTGACTCAATAACATCACATGTAATGGTTGGAATATGTTGACTCAATAACATCACATGCAATAATTGCAATATATTGTCTCAATAACATCACATGTAATGATTGGAATATGTTGACTCAATAACATTACATGTAATGATTGGAATATGTTGACTTAATAACATCACATGTAATGATTAGAATATGTTGACTCAATAACATCACAAGTAATGGTTGGAATATATTGACTCAATAACATCACATGTAATGATTGGAATATGTTGACTCAATAACGTCACATGTAATGATTGGAATATGTTGACTCAATAACATCACATGCAATGATTGCAATATGTTGACTCAATAACATCACATGCAACGATTGCAATATGTTGATTCAATAACATCACATGTAATGATTGGAATATGTTGACTCAATAACATCACATGTAATGATTGGAATATGTTGACTCAATAACATCACATGTAGTGATTGGAATATGTTGACTCAATAATATCCCATGTAGTGATTAAAATATGTTGACTCAATAACATCACATGTAATGATTCGAATATGTTGACTGAATAACATCACATGTAATGATTGGAATATGTTGACTCAATAACATCACATGTAATGGTTGGAATATGTCGACTCAATAACATCACATGCAATGATTGCAATATGTTGTCTCAATAACATCACATGTAATGATTGGAATATGTTGACTCAATAACATAACATGTAATGATTGGAATATGTTGACTTAATAACATCACATGTAATGATTAGAATATGTTCACTCAATTACATCACATGTAATGGTTGGAATATATTGACTCAATAACATCACATGTAATGATTGGAATATGTTGACTCAATAACATCACATGTGTTGATTGCAATATGTTGACTCAATAACATAACATGCAATGGTTGTAATATGTTGACTCAATAACATCATATGTAGTGGTTGGAATATGTTGAGTCAATAACATTACATGTAGTGATTGGAATATGTTGACTGAATAACATTACATGTAGTGATTGGAATATGTTGACTCAATAACATCACATGTAGTGATTGGAATATGTTGACTGAATAACATCACATGTAATGATTGGAATATGTTGACTGAATAACATCACATGTAATGATTGTAATATGTTGACTCAATAACATCACATGCAATGGTTTGAAAGTGTTGACTCAATAACATCACATGCAATGATTGCCATATGTTGACTCAATTACATCACATGTATTGATTGGAATATGTTGACTCAATAACATCACATGTAATGATTGGAATATGTTGACTCAATAACATCAAATGTAATGATTGCAATATGTTGACTCAATAACATCACATGTAATGGTTGGAATATATTGACTCAATAACATCACATGTAATGATTGGAATATGTTGACTCAATAACATCACATGTATTGATTGCAATATTTTGACTCAATAACATCACATGTAATGGTTGGAATATATTGACTCAATAACATCACATGTAATGATTGGAATATGTTGACTCAATAACATCACATGCAATGGTTGTAATATGTTGACTCAATAACATCACATGTAATGGTTGGAATAAATTGACTCAATAACATCACATGTAATGATTGGAATATGTTGACTCAATAACATCACATGTAATGATTGGAATATGTTGACTCAATAACATCACATGCAATGATTGCAATATGTTGACTCAATAACATCACATGCAACGATTGCAATATATTGATTCAATAACATCACATGTAATGATTGGAATATGTTGACTCAATAACATCACATGTAATGATTGGAATATGTTGACTCAATAACATCACATGTAGTGATTGGAATATGTTGACTCAATAATATCCCATGTAGTGATTAAAATATGTTGACTCAATAACATCATATGTAATGATTGGAATATGTTGACTGAATAACATCACATGTAATGATTGGAATATGTTGACTCAATAACATCACATGTAATGGTTGGAATATGTCGACTCAATAACATCACATGCAATGATTGCAATATGTTGTCTCAATAACATCACATGTAATGATTGGAATATGTTGACTCAATAACATAACATGTAATGATTGGAATATGTTGACTTAATAACATCACATGTAATGATTAGAATATGTTCACTCAATTACATCACATGTAATGGTTGGAATATATTGACTCAATAACATCACATGTAATGATTGGAATATGTTGACTCAATAACATCACATGTATTGATTGCAATATGTTGACTCAATAACATCACATGCAATGGTTGTAATATGTTGACTCAATAACATCATATGTAGTGGTTGGAATATGTTGAGTCAATAACATTACATGTAGTGATTGGAATATGTTGACTCAATAACATTACATGTAGTGATTGGAATATGTTGACTCAATAACATCCCATGTAGTGATTGGAATATGTTGACTCAATAACATCACATGTAATGATTGGAATATGTTGACTGAATAACATCACATGTAATGATTGGAATATGTTGACTCAATAACATCACATGCAATGATTTGAAAGTGTTGACTCAATAACATCACATGCAATGATTGCCATATGTTGACTCAATTACATCACACGTATTGATTGGAATATGTTGACTCAATAACATCACATGTAATGATTGGAATATGTTGACTCAATAACATCAAATGTAATGATTGCAATATGTTGACTCAATAACATCACATGTAATGATTGGAATATGTTGACTCAATAACATCACATGTAATGATTGGAATATGTTGACTCAATAACATCACATGTAGTGATTGGAATATGTTCACTCAGTAACATCCCATGTAGTGATTGGAATATGTTGACTCAATAACATCACATGTATTGATTGGAATATGTTGACTGAATAACATCACATGTAATGATTGGAATATGTTGACTCAATAACATCACATGTAATGGTTGGAATATGTTGACTCAATAACATTACATGCAATGATTGCAATATGTTGCGTCAATAACATCACCTGTAATGATAGGATCATGTTGACTCAATAACATCACATGTAATGATTGGAATATGTTGACTCAATAAACATCACATGTATTGATTGCAATATGTTGACTCAATAATATCACATGTAATGATTGGAATATGTTGACTCAATAACATCACATGTAATGATTGGAATATGTTGACTCAATAACATCACATGTAATGATTAGAATATGTTCACTCAATAACATCACATGTAATGGTTGGAATATATTGACTCAATAACATCACATGTAATGATTGGAATATGTTGACTCAATAACATCACATGTATTGATTGCAATATGTTGACTCAATAACATCATATGCAATGTTTGTAATATGTTGACTCAATAACATCACATGTAGTGGTTGGAATATGTTGAGTCAAAAACATTACATGTAGTGATTGGAATATGTTGACTCATTAACATTACATGAAATGATTGGAATATGTTGACTCAATAACATCACATGTAATGGTTGAAATATGTTGAGTCAATAACATCACATGTAATGATTGCAATATGTTGACTCAATAACATCACATGTAATGATTGGATCATGTTGACTCAATAACATCACATGTAATGATTGGAATATGTTGACTCAATAAACATCACATGTATTGATTGCAATATGTTGACTCAATAATATCACATGTAATGATTGGAATATTTTGACTCAATAACATCACATGTAATGGTTGGAATATGTTGACTCAATAACATCACATGCAATAATTGCAATATATTGTCTCAATAACATCACATGTAATGATTGGAATATGTTGACTCAATAACATTACATGTAATGATTGGAATATGTTGACTTAATAACATCACATGTAATGATTAGAATATGTTGACTCAATAACATCACAAGTAATGGTTGGAATATATTGACTCAATAACATCACATGTAATGATTGGAATATGTTGACTCAATAACATCACATGTAATGATTGGAATATGTTGACTCAATAACATCACATGCAATGATTGCAATATGTTGACTCAATAACATCACATGCAACGATTGCAATATGTTGATTCAATAACATCACATGTAATGATTGGAATATGTTGACTCAATAACATCACATGTAATGATTGGAATATGTTGACTCAATAACATCACATGTAGTGATTGGAATATGTTGACTCAATAATATCCCATGTAGTGATTAAAATATGTTGACTCAATAACATCACATGTAATGATTCGAATATGTTGACTGAATAACATCACATGTAATGATTGGAATATGTTGACTCAATAACATCACATGTAATGGTTGGAATATGTCGACTCAATAACATCACATGCAATGATTGCAATATGTTGTCTCAATAACATCACATGTATTGATTGCAATATGTTGACTCAATAACATAACATGCAATGGTTGTAATATGTTGACTCAATAACATCATATGTAGTGGTTGGAATATGTTGAGTCAATAACATTACATGTAGTGATTGGAATATGTTGACTGAATAACATTACATGTAGTGATTGGAATATGTTGACTCAATAACATCACATGTAGTGATTGGAATATGTTGACTGAATAACATCACATGTAATGATTGGAATATGTTGACTGAATAACATCACATGTAATGATTGGAATATGTTGACTCAATAACATCACATGCAATGGTTTGAAAGTGTTGACTCAATAACATCACATGCAATGATTGCCATATGTTGACTCAATTACATCACATGTATTGATTGGAATATGTTGACTCAATAACATCACATGTAATGATTGGAATATGTTGACTCAATAACATCAAATGTAATGATTGCAATATGTTGACTCAATAACATCACATGTAATGGTTGGAATATGTTGACTCAATAACATCACATGTAATGATTGGAATATGTTGACTCAATTACATCACATGTAGTGATTGGAATATGTTCACTCAATAACATCCCATGTAGTGATTGGAATATGTTGACTCAATAACATCACATGTATTGATTGGAATATGTTGACTGAATAACATCACATGTAATGATTGGAATATGTTGACTCAATAACATTACATGCAACGATTGCAATATGTTGCGTCAATAACATCACATGTAATGATTGGAATATGTTGACTCAATAAACATCACATGTATTGATTGCAATATGTTGACTCAATAATATCACATGTAATGATTGGAATATGTTGACTCAATAACATCACATGTAATGATTGGAATATGTTGACTCAATAACATCACATGTAATAATTAGAATATGTTCACTCAATAACATCACATGTAATGGTTGGAATATATTGACTCAATAACATCACATGTAATGATTGGAATATGTTGACTCAATAACATCACATGTATTGATTGCAATATGTTGACTCAATAACATCACATGCAATGGTTGTAATATGTTAACTCAATAACATCACATGTAGTGGTTGGAATATGTTGAGTCAAAAACATTACATGTAGTGATTGGAATATGTTGACTCATTAACATTACATGTAATGATTGGAATATGTTGACTTAATAACATCACATGTAATGATTAGAATATGTTGACTCAATAACATCACAAGTAATGGTTGGAATATATTGACTCAATAACATCACATGTAATGATTGGAATATGTTGACTCAATAACATCACATGTAATGATTGGAATATGTTGACTCAATAACATCACATGCAATGATTGCAATATGTTGACTCAATAACATCACATGCAACGATTGCAATATGTTGATTCAATAACATCACATGTAATGATTGGAATATGTTGACTCAATAACATCACATGTAATGATTGGAATATGTTGACTCAATAACATCACATGTAGTGATTGGAATATGTTGACTCAATAATATCCCATGTAGTGATTAAAATATGTTGACTCAATAACATCACATGTAATGATTCGAATATGTTGACTGAATAACATCACATGTAATGATTGGAATATGTTGACTCAATAACATCACATGTAATGGTTGGAATATGTCGACTCAATAACATCACATGCAATGATTGCAATATGTTGTCTCAATAACATCACATGTATTGATTGCAATATGTTGACTCAATAACATAACATGCAATGGTTGTAATATGTTGACTCAATAACATCATATGTAGTGGTTGGAATATGTTGAGTCAATAACATTACATGTAGTGATTGGAATATGTTGACTGAATAACATTACATGTAGTGATTGGAATATGTTGACTCAATAACATCACATGTAGTGATTGGAATATGTTGACTGAATAACATCACATGTAATGATTGGAATATGTTGACTGAATAACATCACATGTAATGATTGGAATATGTTGACTCAATAACATCACATGCAATGGTTTGAAAGTGTTGACTCAATAACATCACATGCAATGATTGCCATATGTTGACTCAATTACATCACATGTATTGATTGGAATATGTTGACTCAATAACATCACATGTAATGATTGGAATATGTTGACTCAATAACATCAAATGTAATGATTGCAATATGTTGACTCAATAACATCACATGTAATGGTTGGAATATGTTGACTCAATAACATCACATGTAATGATTGGAATATGTTGACTCAATTACATCACATGTAGTGATTGGAATATGTTCACTCAATAACATCCCATGTAGTGATTGGAATATGTTGACTCAATAACATCACATGTATTGATTGGAATATGTTGACTGAATAACATCACATGTAATGATTGGAATATGTTGACTCAATAACATTACATGCAACGATTGCAATATGTTGCGTCAATAACATCACATGTAATGATTGGAATATGTTGACTCAATAAACATCACATGTATTGATTGCAATATGTTGACTCAATAATATCACATGTAATGATTGGAATATGTTGACTCAATAACATCACATGTAATGATTGGAATATGTTGACTCAATAACATCACATGTAATAATTAGAATATGTTCACTCAATAACATCACATGTAATGGTTGGAATATATTGACTCAATAACATCACATGTAATGATTGGAATATGTTGACTCAATAACATCACATGTATTGATTGCAATATGTTGACTCAATAACATCACATGCAATGGTTGTAATATGTTAACTCAATAACATCACATGTAGTGGTTGGAATATGTTGAGTCAAAAACATTACATGTAGTGATTGGAATATGTTGACTCATTAACATTACATGTAATGATTGGAATATGTTGACTCAATGACATCACATGTAATGATTGGATCATGTTGACTCAATAACATCACATGTAATGGTTGAAATATGTTGACTCAATAACATCACATGCAATGATTGCAATATATTGTCTTAATAACATCACATGTAATGATTGGAATATGTTGACTCAATAACATTACATGTAATGATTGGAATATGTTGACTTAATAACATTACATGTAATGATTAGAATATGTTGACTCAATAACATCACATGTAATGGTTGGAATATATTGACTCAATAACATCACATGTAATGATTGGAATATGTTGACTCAATAACATCACATGTAATGATTGGAATATGTTGACTCAATAACATCACAAGTAGTGATTGGAATATGTTGACTCAATAATATCCCATGTAGTGATTAAAATATGTTGACTCAATAACATCACATGTAATGATTGGAATATGTTGACTGAATAACATCACATGTAATGATTGGAATATGTTGACTCAATAACATCACATGTAATGGTTGGAATATGTCAACTCAATAACATCACATGCAATGATTGCAATATGTTGTCTCAATAACATCACATGTAATGATTGGAATATGTTGACTCAATAACATAACATGTAATGATTGGAATATGTTGACTTAATAACATTACATGTAATGATTAGAATATGTTCACTCAATTACATCACATGTAATGGTTGGAATATATTGACTCAATAACATCACATGTAATGATTGGAATATGTTGACTAAATAACATCACATGTATTGATTGCAATATGTTGACTCAATAACATCACATGCAATGGTTGTAATATGTTGACTCAATAACATCACATGTAGTGGTTGGAATATGTTGAGTCAATAACATTACATGTAGTGATTGGAATATGTTGACTCAATAACATTACATATAGTGATTGGAATATGTTGACTCAATAACATCACATGTAGTGATTGGAATATGTTGAATCAATAACATCACATGTAATGATTGGAATATGTTGACTGAATAACATCACATGTAATGATTGGAATATGTTGACTCAATAACATCACATGCAATGGTTTGAAAGTGTTGACTCAATAACATCACATGCAATGATTGCAATATGTTGACTCAATAACATCACATGTAATGATTGGATCATGTTGACTCAATAACATCACATGTAATGATTGGAATATGTTGACTCAATAAACATCACATGTATTGATTGCAATATGTTGACTCAATAATATCACATGTAATGATTGGAATATGTTGACTCAATAACATCACATGTAATGATTGGAATATGTTGACTCAATAACATCACATGTAATGATTGGAATATGTTGACTCAATAACATCAGATGTAATGGTTGGAATATGTTGACTCAATAACATCACATGCAATGATTGCAATATATTGTCTCAATAACATCACATGTAATGATTGGAATATGTTGACTCAATAACATTACATGTAATGATTGGAATATGTTGACTCAATAACATCACATGTAATTATTAGAATATGTTGACTCAATAACATCACATGTAATGTTTGGAATATATTGACTCAATAACATCACATGTAATGATTGGAATATGTTGACTCAATAACATCACATGCAATGATTGCAATATGTTGACTCAATAACATCACATGCAATGATTGCAATATGTTGACTCAATAACATCACATGTAATGATTGGAATATGTTGACTCAATAACATAACATATAATGATTGGAATATGTTGACTCAATAACATCACATGTAGTAATTGGAATATGTTGACTCAATAACATCCCATGTAGTGATTAAAATATGTTGACTCAATAACATCACATGTAAAGATTGGAATATGTTGACTGAATAACATCACATGTATTGATTGCAATATGTTGACTCAATAACATCACATGTAATGGTTGGAATATGTTGACTCAACAACATCACATGCAATGATTGCAATATGTTGTCTCAATAACATCACATGTAATGATTGGAATATGTTGACTCAATAACATTACATGTAATGATTGGAATATGTTGACTCAATAACATCTTATGTAATGATTGGATCATGTTGACTCAATAACATCACATGTAATGGTTGGAATATATTGACTCAATAACATCACATGTAATGATTGGAATATGTTGACTCAATAACATCACATGTAATGATTGGAATATGTTGACTCAATAACATCACATGCAATGATTGCAATATGTTGACTCAATAACATCACATGCAACGATTGCAATATGTTGATTCAATAACATCACATGTAATGATTGGAATATGTTGACTCAATAACATCACATGTAATGATTGGAATATGTTGACTCAATAACATCACATGTAGTGATTGGAATATGTTGACTCAATAATATCCCATGTAGTGATTAAAATATGTTGACTCAATAACATCACATGTAATGATTGGAATATGTTGACTGAATAACATCACATGTAATGATTGGAATATGTTGACTCAATAACATCACATGTAATGGTTGGAATATGTCGACTCAATAACATCACATGCAATGATTGCAATATGTTGTCTCAATAACATCACATGTAATGATTGGAATATGTTGACTCAATAACATAACATGTAATGATTGGAATATGTTGACTGAATAACATCACATGTAATGATTGGAATATGTTGACTGAATAACATCACATGTAATGATTGGAATATGTTGACTCAATAACATCACATGCAATGGTTTGAAAGTGTTGACTCAATAACATCACATGCAATGATTGCCATATGTTGACTCAATTACATCACATGTATTGATTGGAATATGTTGACTCAATAACATCACATGTAATGATTGGAATATGTTGACTCAATAACATCAAATGTAATGATTGCAATATGTTGACTCAATAACATCACATGTAATGGTTGGAATATGTTGACTCAATAACATCACATGTAATGATTGGAATATGTTGACTCAATTACATCACATGTAGTGATTGGAATATGTTCACTCAATAACATCCCATGTAGTGATTGAAATATGTTGACTCAATAACATCACATGTATTGATTGGAATATGTTGACTGAATAACATCACATGTAATGATTGGAATATGTTGACTCAATAACATCACATGTAATGGTTGGAATATGTTGACTCAATAACATTACATGCAATGATTGCAATATGTTGCGTCAATAACATCACATGTAATGATTGGATCATGTTGACTCAATAACATCACATGTAATGATTGGAATATGTTGACTCAATAAACATCACATGTATTGATTGCAATATGTTGACTCAATAATATCACATGTAATGATTGGAATATGTTGACTCAATAACATCACATGTAATGATTGGAATATGTTGACTCAATAACATCACATGTAATGATTGGAATATGTTGACTCAATAACATCAGATGTAATGGTTGGAATATGTTGACTCAATAACATCACATGCAATGATTGCAATATATTGTCTCAATAACATCACATGTAATGATTGCAATATGTTGACTCAATAACATCATATGCAATGTTTGTAATATGTTGACTCAATAACATCACATGTAGTGGTTGGAATATGTTGAGTCAAAAACATTACATGTAGTGATTGGAATATGTTGACTCATTAACATTACATGAAATGATTGGAATATGTTGACTCAATAACATCACATGTAATGGTTGAAATATGTTGAGTCAATAACATCACATGTAATGATTGCAATATGTTGACTCAATAACATCACATGTAATGATTGGATCATGTTGACTCAATAACATCACATGTAATGATTGGAATATGTTGACTCAATAAACATCACATGTATTGATTGCAATATGTTGACTCAATAATATCACATGTAATGATTGGAATATGTTGACTCAATAACATCACATGTAATGGTTGGAATATGTTGACTCAATAACATCACATGCAATAATTGCAATATATTGTCTCAATAACATCACATGTAATGATTGGAATATGTTGACTCAATAACATTACATGTAATGATTGGAATATGTTGACTCAATAACATCACATGTAATGATTAGAATATGTTGACTCAATAACATCACATGTAATGGTTGGAATATATTGACTCAATAACATCACATGTAATGATTGGAATATGTTGACTCAATAACATCACATGTAATGATTGGAATATGTTGACTCAATAACATCACATGCAATGATTGCAATATGTTGACTCAATAACATCACATGCGATGATTGCAATATGTTGATTCAATAACATCACATGTAATGATTGGAATATGTTGACTCAATAACATCACATGTAATGATTGGAATATGTTGACTCAATAACATCACATGTAGTGGTTGGAATATGTTGACTCAATAACATCACATGTATTGATTAAAATATGTTGACTCAATAACATCACATGTAATGATTGGAATATGTTGACTGAATAACATCACATGTAATGATTGGAATATGTTGACTCAATAACATCACATGTAATGGTTGGAATATGTTGACTCAATAACATCACATGCAATGATTGCAATATGTTGACTCAATAACATCACATGTATTGATTGCAATATGTTGACTCAATAACATCACATGCAATGGTTGTAATATGTTGACTCAATAACATCACATGTAGTGGTTGGAATATGTTGAGTCAATAACATTACATGTAGTGATTGGAATATGTTGACTCAATAACATTACATGTAGTGATTGGAATATGTTGACTCAATAACATCCCATGTAGTGATTGGAATATGTTGACTCAATAACATCACATGTAATGATTGGAATATGTTGACTGAATAACATCACATGTAATGATTGGAATATGTTGACTCAATAACATCACATGCAATGGTTTGAAAGTGTTGACTCAATAACATCACATGCAATGATTGCCATATGTTGACTCAATTACATCACATGTATTGATTGGAATATGTTGACTCAATAACATCACATGTAATGATTGGAATATGTTGACTCAATAACATCAAATGTAATGATTGCAATATGTTGACTCAATAACATCACATGTAATGATTGGAATATGTTGACTCAATAACATCACATGTAATGATTGGAATATGTTGACTCAATAACATCACATGTAGTGATTGGAATATGTTGACTCAATAACATCCCATGTAGTGATTGCAATATGTTGACTCAATAATATCACATGTAATTATTGGAATATGTTGACTGAATAACATCACATGTAATGATTGGAATATGTTGACTCAATAACATCACATGCAATGATTGGAATATGTTGACTCAATAACATCACATGTAATGATTGGAATATGTTGACTCAATAAACATCACATGTATTGATTGCAATATGTTGACTCAATAATATCACATGTAATGATTGGAATATGTTGACTCAATAACATCACATGTAACGATTGGAATATGATGACTCAATAACATCACATGTAATGATTGGAATATGTTGACTCAATAACATCACATGTAATGGTTGGAATATGTTGACTCAATAACATCACATGTAATGATTGGATCATGTTGACTCAATAACATCACATGTAATGATTGGAATATGTTGACTCAATAACATCACATGCAATGGTTGGAATATGTTGACTCAATAACATCACATGTAGTGGTTGGAATATGTTGAGTCAATAACATCACATGTAGTGATTGGAATATGTTGACTCATTAACATTACATGTAATGATTGGAATATGTTGACTCAATAACATCACATGTAATGATTGGATCATGTTGACTCAATAACATCACATGTAATGATTGAAATATGTTGACTCAATAACATAACATGCAATGATTGCAATATGTTGACTCAATAACATCACATGTAATGATTGGAATATGTTGACTCAATAACATTACATGTAATGATTGGAATATGTTGACTCAATAACATCACATGTAATGATTGGAATATGTTGACTCAATAACATCACATGTAATGATTGGAATATATTGACTCAATAACATCACATGTAATGATTGGAATATGTTGACTCAATAACATCACATGTAATGATTGGAATATGTTGACTCAATAACATCACATGTAGTGATTGGAATATGTTGACTCAATAATATCCCATGTAGTGATTAAAATATGTTGACTCAATAACATCACATGTAATGATTGGAATATGTTGACTGAATAACATCACATGTAATGATTGGAATATGTTGACTCAATAACATCACATGTAATGGTTGGAATATGTTGACTCAATAACATCACATGCAATGATTGCAATATGTTGACTCAATAACATCACATGTAATGATTGGAATATCTTGACTCAATAACATCACATGTAATGATTGGAATATGTTGACTCAATAACATCACATGCAATGATTGGAATATGTTGACTTAATAACATCACATGTAATGATTGGAATATGTTGACTCAATAACATCACATGTAATGGTTGGAATATGTCGACTCAATAACATCACATGTATTGATTGCAATATGTTGACTCAATAACATCACATGCAATGGTTGTAATATGTTGACTCAATAACATCACATGTAGTGGTTGGAATATGTTGAGTCAATAACATTACATGTAGTGATTGGAATATGTTGACTCAATAACATTACATGTAGTGATTGGAATATGTTGACTCAATAACATCCCATGTAGTGATTGGAATATGTTGACTCAATAACATCACATGTAATGATTGGAATATGTTGACTGAATAACATCACATGTAATGATTGGAATATGTTGACTCAATAACATCACATGCAATGGTTGGAATATGTTGACTCAATAACATCACATGCAATAATTGCAATATGTTGACTCAATAACATGACATGTAATGATTGGATCATGTTGACTCAATAACATCACATGTAATGATTGGAATATGTTGACTCAATAAACATCACATGTATTGATTGCAATATGTTTACTCAATAATATCACATGTAATGTTTGCAATATGTTGACTCAATAACATCACATGTAATGATTGGAATATGTTGACTCAATAACATCACATGTAATGATTGGAATATGTTGACTCAATAACATCACATGTAATGGTTGGAATATGTTGACTCAATAACATCACATGCAATGATTGCAATATGTTGACTCAATAACATCACATGTAATGATTGGAATATGTTGACTCAATAACATTACATGTAATGATTGGAATATGTTGACTCAATAACATCACATGTAATTATTAGAATATGTTGACTCAATAACATCACATGTAATGATTGGAATATATTGACTCAATAACATCACATGTAATGATTGGAATATGTTGACTCAATAACATCACATGCAATGATTGCAATATGTTGACTCAATAACATCACATGCAATGATTGCAATATGTTGACTCAATAACATCACATGTAATGATTGGAATATGTTGACTCAATAACATCACATGTAATGATTGGAATATGTTGACTCAATAACATCACATGTAGTGATTGGAATATGTTGACTCAATAACATCCCATGTAGTGATTGGAATATGTTGACTCAATAACATCACATGTAATGATTGGAATATGTTGACTGAATAACATCACATGTAATGATTGCAATATGTTGACTCAATAACATCACATGTAATGGTTGGAATATGTTGACTCAATAACATCACATGCAATGATTGCAATATGTTGACTCAATAACATCACATGTAATGATTGGAATATGTTGACTCAATAACATTACATGTAATGATTGGAATATGTTGACTCAATAACATCACATGTAATGATTGGAATATGTTGACTCAATAACATCACATGTAATGGTTGGAATATATTGACTCAATAACATCACATGTAATGATTGGAATATGTTGACTCAATAACATCACATGTAATGATTGGAATATGTTGACTCAATAACATCACATGCAATGATTGCAATATGTTGACTCAATAACATCACATGCGACGATTGCAATATGTTGATTCAATAACATCACATGTAATGATTGGAATATGTTGACTCAATAACATCACATGTAATGATTGGAATATGTTGACTCAATAACATCACATGTAGTGATTGGAATATGTTGACTCAATAATATCCCATGTAGTGATTAAAATATGTTGACTCAATAACATCACATGTAATGATTGGAATATGTTGGCTGAATAACATCACATGTAATGATTGGAATATGTTGACTCAATAACATCACATGTAATGGTTGGAATATGTCGACTCAATAACATCACATGCAATGATTGCAATATGTTGACTCAATAACATCACATGTAATGATTGGAATATGTTGACTCAATAACATTACATGTAATGATTGGAATATGTTGACTTAATAACATCACATGTAATGATTGGAATATGTTGACTTAATAACATCACATGTAATGATTGGAATATGTTGACTCAATAACATCACATGTAATGGTTGGAATATGTCGACTCAATAACATCACATGTATTGATTGCAATATGTTGACTCAATAACATCACATGCAATGGTTGTAATATGTTGACTCAATAACATCACATGTAGTGGTTGGAATATGTTGAGTCAATAACATTACATGTAGTGATTGGAATATGTTGACTCAATAACATTACATGTAGTGATTGGAATATGTTGACTCAATAACATCCCATGTAGTGATTGGAATATGTTGACTCAATAACATCACATGTAATGATTGGAATATGTTGACTGAATAACATCACATGTAATGATTGGAATATGTTGACTCAATAACATCACATGCAATGGTTGGAATATGTTGACTCAATAACATCACATGCAATGATTGCAATATGTTGACTCAATAACATCACATGTATTGATTGGAATATGTTGACTCAATAACATCACATGTAATGATTGGAATATGTTGACTCAATAACATCACATGTAATGATTGCAATATGTTGACTCAATAACATCACATGTAATGGTTGGAATATGTTGACTCAATAACATCACATGTAATGATTGGAATATGTTGACTCAATAACATCACATGTAATGATTGGAATATGTTGACTCAATAACATCACATGTAGTGATTGGAATATGTTGACTCAATAACATCACATGTAATGATTGGAATATGTTGACTGAATAACATCACATGTAATGATTGGAATATGTTGACTCAATAACATCACATGCAATGGTTGGAATATGTTGACTCAATAACATTACATGCAATAATTGCAATATGTTGACTCAATAACATGACATGTAATGATTGGATCATGTTGACTCAATAACATCACATGTAATGATGGGAGTATGTTGACTCAATAAACATCACATGTATTGATTGCAATATGTTGACTCAATAATATCACATGTAATGATTGGAATATGTTGACTCAATAACATCACATGTAATGATTGGAATATGTTGACTCAATAACATCACATGTAATGATTGGAATATGTTGACTCAATAACATCACATGTAATGGTTGGAATATGTTGACTCAATAACATCACATGCAATGATTGCAATATGTTGACTCAATAACATCACATGTAATGATTGGAATATGTTGACTCAATAACATCACATGTAATGATTGGAATATGTTGACTCAATAACATCACATGTAATGATTGGAATATGTTGACTCAATAACATCACATGTAATGATTGGAATATGTTGACTCAATAACATCACATGTAATGATTGGAATATGTTGACTCAATAACATCACATGCAATGATTGCAATATGTTGACTCAATAACATCACATGCAATGATTGCAATATGTTGACTCAATAACATCACATGTAATGATTGGAATATGTTGACTCAATAACATCACATGTAATGATTGGAATATGTTGACTCAATAACATCACATGTAGTGATTGGAATATGTTGACTCAATAACATCCCATGTAGTGATTGCAATATGTTGACTCAATAATATCACATGTAATTATTGGAATATGTTGACTGAATAACATCACATGTAATGATTGGAATATGTTGACTCAATAACATCACATGCAATGATTGGAATATGTTGACTCAACAACATCACATGCAATGATTGCAATATGTTGACTCAATAACATCACATGCAATGATTGGAATATGTTGACTCAATAACATCACATGTAATGATTGGAATATGTTGACTCAATAACATCACATGTAATGATTGGAATATGTTGACTCAATAACATCACATGTAATGATTGGAATATGTTGACTCAATAACATCACATGTAATGATTGGAATATGTTGACTCAATAACATCACATGTAATGATTGGAATATGTTGACTCAATAACATCACATGTAATGATTGGAATATGTTGACTCAATAACATCACATGTAATGATTGGATCATGTTGACTCAATAACATCACATGTAATGATTGGAATATGTTGACTCAATAAACATCACATGTATTGATTGCAATATGTTGACTCAATATTATCACATGTAATGATTGGAATATGTTGACTCAATAACTTCACATGTAATGATCGGAATATGTTGACTGAATAACATCATATGCAATGATTGCAATATATTGTCTCAATAACATCACATGTAATGATTGGAATATGTTGACTCAATAACATTACATGTAATGATTGGAATATGTTGACTCAATAACATCACATGTAATGATTAGAATATGTTGACTCAATAACATCACATGTAATGGTTGGAATATATTGACTCAATAACATCACATGTAATGATTGGAATATGTTGACTCAATAACATCACATGTAATGATTGGAATATGTTGACTCAATAACATCACATGCAATAATTGCAATATGTTGACTCAATAACATCACATGCAACGATTGCAATATGTTGATTCAATAACATCACATGTAATGATTGGAATATGTTGACTCAATAACATCACATGTAATGATTGGAATATGTTGACTCAATAACATCACATGTAGTGATTGGAATATGTCGATTCAATAATATCCCATGTAGTGATTAAAATATGTTGACTCAATAACATCACATGTAATGATTGGAATATGTTGGCTGAATAACATCACATGTAATGATTGGAATATGTTGACTCAATAACATCACATGTAACGGTTGGAATATGTCGACTCAATAACATCACATGCAATGATTGCAAAATGTTGTCTTAATAACATCACATGTAATGATTGGAATATGTTGACTCAATAACATCACATGCAATGATTGCAATATGTTGACTCAATAACATCACATGTAATGATTGGAATATGTTGACTCAATAACATCACATGTAATGATTGGAATATGTTGACTCAATAACATCACATGTAATGATTGCAATATGTTGACTCAATAATATCACATGAAATGATTGGAATATGTTGACTCAATAACATCACATGTAATGGTTGGAATATGTTGACTCAATAACATCACATGTAATGATTGGATCATGTTGACTCAATAACATCACATGTAATGATTGGAATATGTTGACTCAATATTATCACATGTAATGATTGGAATATGTTGACTGAATAACATCACATGTAATGATTGGAATATGTTGACTCAATAACATCACATGTAATGATTGGAATATGTTGACTCAATAACATCACATGTAATGGTTGGAATATGTTGACTCAATAACATCACATGTAATGATTGGAATATGTTGACTCAATAACATCACATGCAATGATTAGAATATGTTGACTCAATAACATCACATGCAATGATTGCAATAGGTTGATTCAATAACATCACATCTAATGATCGGAATATGTTGACTCAATAACATTACATGTAATGGTTGGAATATGTTGACTCAATAACATCACATGTAATGGTTGGAATATGTTGACTCAATAACATCACATGTAATGATTGCAATATGTTGACTCAATAACATCACATGAAATGATTGGAATATGCTGACTCAATACCATCACATGTAATGGTTGGAATATGTTGACTCATTAACATCACATGTAATTGGTTGGAATTTGTTGACTCAATAACATCACATGTAATGGATGTTATATGTTGATCAATAACATCTCATGTAATGGTTTGAATATGTTGACTCAATAACATCACATGCAATGATTGCAATATGTTGACTCAATAACATCACATGCAATGATTGCAATATGTTGACTCAATAACATCACACGTATTGATTGGAATATGTTGACTCAATAACATCACATGTAATGATTGGAATATGTTGACTCAATAACATCACATGTAATGATTGCAATATGTTGACTCAATAACATCACATGTAATGGTTGGAATATGTTGACTCAATAACATCACATGCAATGATTGCAATATGTTGACTCAATAACATCACATGTAATGATTGAAATACGTTGACTCAATAACATCACATGTAGTGATTGGAATTTGTTGACTCAATAACATCACATGTATTGATTGGAATATGTTGACTCAATAACATCACATGTAATGATTGGAATATGTTGACTCAATAACATCCATGTAATGATTAGAATATGTTGACTCAATAACATCACATGCAAAGATTGCAGAATGTTGACTCAATAACATCACATGTAATGATTGGATCATGTTGACTCAATAACATCACATGTAATGATTGGAATATGTTGACTCAATAAACATCACATGTATTGATTGCAATATGTTGACTCAATAATATCACATGTAATGATTGGAATATGTTGACTCAATAACATCACATGTAATGATCGGAATATGTTGACTGAATAACATCACATGTAACGATTGGAATATGTTGACTCAATAACATCACATGTAATGGTTGGAATATGTTGACTCAATAACATTACATGTAATGATTGGAATATGTTGACTCAATAATATCCCATGTAGTGATTAAAATATGTTGACTCAATAACATCACATGTAATGATTGGAATATGTTGACTCAATAACATCACATGTAATGATTGGAATATGTTGACTCAATAACATCACATGTAATGGTTGGAATATGTTGACTCAATAACATCACATGTAATGATTGCAATATGTTGACTCAATAACATCACATGTAATGATTGGAATATGTTGACTCAATAACATCACATGTAATGATTGGATCATGTTGACTCAATAACATCACATGTAATGATTGAAATATGTTGACTCAATAACATAACATGCAATGATTGCAATATGTTGACTCAATAACATCACATGCAATGATTGCAGAATGTTGACTCAATAACATCACATGTAATGATTGGATCATGTTGACTCAATAACATCACATGTAATGATTGGAATATGTTGACTCAATAAACATCACATGTATTGATTGCAATATGTTGACTCAATAATATCACATGTAATGATTAGAATATGTTGACTCAATAACATCACATGTAATGATTGGAATATGTTGACTCAATAACATCACATGCAATGATTGCAATATATTGTCTCAATAACATCACATGTAATGATTGGAATATGTTGACTCAATAACATTACATGTAATGATTGGAATATGTTGACTCAATAACATCACATGTAATGATTAGAATATGTTGACTCAATAACATCACATGTAATGGTTGGAATATGTTGACTCAATAACATTACATGCAATGATTGCAGTATGTTGACTCAATAACATCACATATAATGATTGGATCATGTTGACTCAATAACATCACATGTAGTGATTGGAATATGTTGACTCAATAACATCACATGTAATGATTAGAATATGTTGACTCAATAACATCACATGCAATGATTGCAATAGGTTGATTCAATAACATCACATCTAATGATTGGAATATGTTGACTCAATAACATCACATGTAATGCTTGGAATATGTTGACTCAATAACATCACATGTAATGGTTGGAATATGTTGACTCAATAACATCACATGTAATGATTGCAATATGTTGACTCAATAACATCACATGTAATGATTGGAATATGTTGACTCAATAACATCACATGTAATGATTGGAATATGTTTACTCAATAATATCACATGTAATCTTTGCAATATGTTGACTCAATAACATCACATGTAATGGATGTTATATGTTGATCAATAACATCTCATGTAATGGTTTGAATATGTTGACTCAATAACATCACATGCAATGATTGCAATATGTTGACTCAATAACATCACATGCAATGATTGCAATATGTTGACTCAATAACATCACATGTAATGATTGGAATATGTTGACTCAATAACATCACATGTAATGATTGGAATATGTTGACTCAATAACATCACATGTAATGATTGCAATATGTTGACTCAATAACATCACATGTAATGGTTGGAATATGTTGACTCAATAACATCACATGCAATGATTGCAATATGTTGACTCAATAACATCACATGTAATGATTGAAATACGTTGACTCAATAACATCACATGTAGTGATTGGAATTTGTTGACTCAATAACATCACATGTATTGATTGGAATATGTTGACTCAATAACATCACATGTAATGATTGGAATATGTTGACTCAATAACATCCATGTAATGATTAGAATATGTTGACTCAATAACATCACATGCAATGATTGCAGAATGTTGACTCAATAACATCACATGTAATGATTGGATCATGTTGACTCAATAACATCACATGTAATGATTGGAATATGTTGACTCAATAAACATCACATGTATTGATTGCAATATGTTGACTCAATAATATCACATGTAATGATTAGAATATGTTGACTCAATAACATCACATGTAATGATTGGAATATGTTGACTGAATAACATCACATGTAATGATTGGAATATGTTGACTGAATAACATCACATGTAATGGTTGGAATATGTTGACTCAATAACATTACATGTAATGATTGGAATATGTTGACTCAATAACATCACATGTAATGATTAGAATATGTTGACTCAATAACATCACATGTAATGGTTGGAATATATTGACTCAATAACATCACATGTAATGATTGGAATATGTTGACTCAATAACATCACATGTAATGATTGGAATATGTTGACTCAATAACATCACATGCAATGATTGCAATATGTTGACTCAATAACATCACATGCAACGATTGCAATATGTTGATTCAATAACATCACATGTAATGATTGGAATATGTTGACTCAATAACATCACATGTAATGATTGGAATATGTTGACTCAATAACATCACATGTAGTGATTGGAATATGTTGACTCAATAATATCCCATGTAGTGATTAAAATATGTTGACTCAATAACATCACATGTAATGATTGGAATATGTTGGCTCAATAACATCACATGTAATGATTGGAATATGTTGACTCAATAACATCACATGTAATGGTTGGAATATGTTGACTCAATAACATCACATGCAATGATTGCAATATGTTGACTCAATAACATCACATGTAATGATTGGAATATGTTGACTCAATAACATCACATGTAATGATTGGAATATGTTGACTCAATAACATCACATGTAATGATTGGAATATGTTGACTCAATAACATCACATGTAATGATTGGAATATGTTGACTCAATAACATCACATGTAATGGTTGGAATATGTTGACTCAATAACATCACATGTAATGATTGGATCATGTTGACTCAATAACATCACATGTAATGATTGGAATATGTTGACTCAATAAACATCACATGTATTGATTGCAATATGTTGACTCAATAATATCACATGTAATGATTAGAATATGTTGACTCAATATTATCACATGTAATGATCGGAATATGTTGACTGAATAACATCATATGCAATGATTGCAATATATTGTCTCAATAACATCACATGTAATGATTGGAATATGTTGACTCAATAACATCACATGTAATGGTTGGAATATGTTGACTCAATAACATCACATGCAATGATTGCAAAATGTTGACTCAATAACATCACATGTAATGATTGGAATATGTTGACTCAATAACATCACATGCAATGATTGCAATATGTTGACTCAATAACATCACATGTAATGATTGGAATATGTTGACTCAATAACATCACATGTAATGATTGGAATATGTTGACTCAATAACATCACATGTAATGATTGGAATATGTTGACTCAATAACATCACATGTAGTGATTGGAATATGTTGACTCAATAACATTACATGTAATGATTGGAATATGTTGACTCAATAACATCACATGTAATGATTGGATCATGTTGACTCAATAACATCACATGTAATGATTGGAATATGTTGACTCAATAACATCACATGTAATGATTGGAATATGTTGACTGAATAACATCACATGTAATGATTGGAATATGTTGACTCAATAACATCACATGTAATGATTGGAATATGTTGACTCAATAACATCACATGTAATGGTTGGAATATGTTGACTCAATAACATCACATGTAGTGATTGGAATATGTTGACTCAATAACATCACATGTAATGATTAGAATATGTTGACTCAATAACATCACATGCAATGATTGCAATAGGTTGATTCAATAACATCACATCTAATGATTGGAATATGTTGACTCAATAACATCACATGTAATGCTTGGAATATGTTGACTCAATAACATCACATGTAATGGTTGGAATATGTTGACTCAATAACATCACATGTAATGATTGCAATATGTTGACTCAATAACATCACATGTAATGATTGGAATATGTTGACTCAATACCATGACATGTAATGGTTGGAATATGTTGACTCAATAACATCACATGTAATGGTTGGAATTTGTTGACTCAATAACATCACATGTAATGGATGTTATATGTTGATCAATAACATCAGATGTAATGGTTTGAATTTGTTGACTCAATAACATCACATGCAATGATTGCAATATGTTGACTCAATAACATCACATGCAATGATTGCAATATGTTGACTCAATAACATCACATGTAATGATTGGAATATGTTGACTCAATAACATCACATGTAATGATTGGAATATGTTGACTCAATAACATCACATGTAATGATTGCAATATGTTGACTCAATAACATCACATGTAATGATTGGAATATGTTGACTCAATAACATCACATGTAATGGTTGGAATATGTTGACTCAATAACATCACATGTAATGATTGGATCATGTTGACTCAATAACATCACATGTAATGATTGGAATATGTTGACTCAATAACATCACATGTAATGATTGGAATATGTTGACTCAATAACATCACATGTAATGATTGGAATATGTTGACTCAATAACATCACATGTAATGATTGGAATATGTTGACTCAATAACATCACATGTAATGGTTGGAATATGTTGACTCAATAACATCACATGTAGTGATTGGAATATGTTGACTCAATAACATCACATGCAATGATTAGAATATGTTGACTCAATAACATCACATGCAATGATTGCAATAGGTTGATTCAATAACATCACATCTAATGATTGGAATATGTTGACTCAATAACATCACATGTAATGGTTGGAATATGTTGACTCAATAACATCACATGTAATGGTTGGAATATGTTGACTCAATAACATCACATGTAATGATTGCAATATGTTGACTCAATAACATCACATGTAATGATTGGAATATGCTGACTCAATACCATCACATGTAATGGTTGGAATATGTTGACTCAATAACATCACATGTAATTGGTTGGAATTTGTTGACTCAATAACATCACATGTAATGGTTAGAATATGTTGATCAATAACATCACATGTAATGGTTGGAATATGTTGACTCAATAACATCACATGCAATGATTGCAATATGTTGACTCAATAACATCACATGCAATGATTGCAATATGTTGACTCAATAACATCACATGTAATGATTGGAATATGTTGACTCAATAACATCACATGTAATGATTGGAATATGTTGACTCAATAACATCACATGTAATGGTTGGAATATGTTGACTCAATAACATCACATGTAATGATTGGAATATGTTGACTCAATAACATCACATGTAATGATTGGAATATGTTGACTCAATAACATCACATGTAGTGATTGGAATATGTTGACTCAATAACATCACATGTAATGATTGCAATATGTTGACTCAATAACATCACATGTAATGATTGGAATATGTTGACTCAATAACATCACATGTAATGATTGGAATATGTTGACTCAATAACATCACATGCAATGATTGCAGAATGTTGACTCAATAACATCACATGTAATGATTGGAATATGTTGACTCAATAACATCACATGTAATGATTGGAATATGTTGACTCAATAAACATCACATGTATTGATTGCAATATGTTGACTCAATAATATCACATGTAATGATTAGAATATGTTGACTCAATAACATCACATGTAATGATTGGAATATGTTGACTGAATAACATCACATGTAATGATTGGAATATGTTGACTCAATAACATCACATGTAATGGTTGGAATATGTTGACTCAATAACATCACATGTAATGATTAGAATATGTTGACTCAATAACATCACATGTAATGGTTGGAATATATTGACTCAATAACATCACCTGTAATGATTGGAATATGTTGACTCAATAACATCACATGTAATGATTGGAATATGTTGACTCAATAACATCACATGCAATGATTGCAATATGTTGACTCAATAACATCACATGCAACGATTGCAATATGTTGATTCAATAACATCACATGTAATGATTGGAATATGTTGACTCAATAACATCACATGTAATGATTGGAATATGTTGACTCAATAACATCACATGTAGTGATTGGAATATGTTGACTCAATAATATCCCATGTAGTGATTAAAATATGTTGACTCAATAACATCACATGTAATGATTGGAATATGTTGGCTGAATAACATCACATGTAATGATTGGAATATGTTGACTCAATAACATCACATGTAATGGTTGGAATATGTTGACTCAATAACATCACATGCAATGATTGCAATAGGTTGATTCAATAACATCACATGTAATGATTGAAATACGTTGACTCAATAACATCACATGTAGTGATTGGAATATGTTGACTCAATAACATCACATGTAATGATTGGAATATGTTGACTCAATAACATCACATGTAATGATTGCAATATGTTGACTCAATAACATCACATGCAATGATTGCAGAATGTTGACTCAATAACATCACATGTAATGATTGGATCATGTTGACTCAATAACATCACATGTAATGATTGGAATATGTTGACTCAATAAACATCACATGTATTGATTGCAATATGTTGACTCAATAATATCACATGTAATGATTAGAATATGTTGACTCAATAACATCACATGTAATGATCGGAATATGTTGACTGAATAACATCACATGCAATGATTGCAATATATTGTCTCAATAACATCACATGTAATGATTGGAATATGTTGACTCAATAACATTACATGTAATGATTGGAATATGTTGACTCAATAACATCACATGTAATGATTAGAATATGTTGACTCAATAACATCACATGTAATGGTTGGAATATATTGACTCAATAACATCACATGTAATGATTGGAATATGTTGACTCAATAACATCACATGTAATGATTGGAATATGTTGAATGAATAACATCACATGCAATAATTGCAATATGTTGACTCAATAACATCACATGCAACGATTGCAATATGTTGATTCAATAACATCACATGTAATGATTGGAATATGTTGACTCAATAACATCACATGTAATGATTGGAATATGTTGACTCAATAACATCACATGTAGTGATTGGAATATGTTGACTCAATAATATCCCATGTAGTGATTAAAATATGTTGACTCAATAACATCACATGTAATGATTGGAATATGTTGGCTGATTAACATCACATGTAATGATTGGAATATGTTGACTCAATAACATCACATGTAATGGTTGGAATATGTCGACTCAATAACATCACATGCAATGATTGCAAAATGTTGTCTTAATAACATCACATGTAATGATTGGAATATGTTGACTCAATAACATCACATGTAATGATTGGAATATGTTGACTCAATAACATCACATGTAATGATTGCAATATGTTGACTCAATAACATCACATGTAATGATTGGAATATGTTGACTCAATAACATCACATGTAATGATTGGAATATGTTGACTCAATAACATCACATGTAATGATTGGAATATGTTGACTCAATAACATCACATGTAATGATTGGAATATGTTGACTCAATAACATCACATGTAATGATTGGAATATGTTGACTCAATAACATCACATGTAATGATTGGAATATGTTGACTCAATAACATCACATGTAATGATTGGAATATGTTGACTCAATAACATCACATGTAATGGTTGGAATATGTTGACTCAATAACATCACATGTAGTGATTGGAATATGTTGACTCAATAACATCACATGCAATGATTAGAATATGTTGACTCAATAACATCACATGCAATGATTGCAATAGGTTGATTCAATAACATCACATCTAATGATCGGAATATGTTGACTCAATAACATCACATGTAATGGTTGGAATATGTTGACTCAATAACATCACATGTAATGGTTGGAATATGTTGACTCAATAACATCACATGTAATGATTGCAATATGTTGACTCAATAACATCACATGAAATGATTGGAATATGCTGACTCAATACCATCACATGTAATGGTTGGAATATGTTGACTCAATAACATCACATGTAATTGGTTGGAATTTGTTGACTCAATAACATCACATGTAATGGATGTTATATGTTGATCAATAACATCTCATGTAATGGTTTGAATATGTTGACTCAATAACATCACATGCAATGATTGCAATATGTTGACTCAATAACATCACATGCAATGATTGCAATATGTTGACTCAATAACATCACACGTATTGATTGGAATATGTTGACTCAATAACATCACATGTAATGATTGGAATATGTTGACTCAATAACATCACATGTAATGATTGCAATATGTTGACTCAATAACATCACATGTAATGGTTGGAATATGTTGACTCAATAACATCACATGCAATGATTGCAATATGTTGACTCAATAACATCACATGTAATGATTGAAATACGTTGACTCAATAACATCACATGTAGTGATTGGAATTTGTTGACTCAATAACATCACATGTATTGATTGGAATATGTTGACTCAATAACATCACATGTAATGATTGGAATATGTTGACTCAATAACATCCATGTAATGATTAGAATATGTTGACTCAATAACATCACATGCAATGATTGCAGAATGTTGACTCAATAACATCACATGTAATGATTGGATCATGTTGACTCAATAACATCACATGTAATGATTGGAATATGTTGACTCAATAAACATCACATGTATTGATTGCAATATGTTGACTCAATAATATCACATGTAATGATTAGAATATGTTGACTCAATAACATCACATGTAATGATCGGAATATGTTGACTGAATAACATCACATGTAATGATTGGAATATGTTGACTCAATAACATCACATGTAATGGTTGGAATATGTTGACTCAATAACATCACATGCAATGATTGCAATATATTGTCTCAATAACATCACATGTAATGATTGGAATATGTTGACTCAATAACATTACATGTAATGATTGGAATATGTTGACTCAATAACATCACATGTAATGATTAGAATATGTTGACTCAATAACATCACATGTAATGGTTGGAATATATTGACTCAATAACATCACATGTAATGATTGGAATATGTTGACTCAATAACATCACATGTAATGATTGGAATATGTTGACTCAATAACATCACATGCAATGATTGCAATATGTTGACTCAATAACATCACATGCAACGATTGCAATATGTTGACTCAATAACATCACATGTAATGATTGGAATATGTTGACTCAATAACATCACATGTAATGATTGGAATATGTTGACTCAATAACATCACATGTAATGATTGGAATATGTTGACTCAATAACATCACATGTAATGATTGGAATATGTTGACTCAATAACATCACATGTAATGATTGGAATATGTTGACTGAATAACATCACATGTAATGATTGGAATATGTTGACTCAATAACATCACATGTAATGATTGGAATATGTTGACTCAATAACATCACATGTAATGGTTGGAATATGTTGACTCAATAACATCACATGTAATGATTGGAATATGTTGACTCAATAACATCACATGCAATGATTGGAATATGTTGACTCAATAACATCACATGTAATGATTGGAATATGTTGACTCAATAACATCACATGTAATGATTGGAATATGTTGACTCAATAACATCACATGTAATGGTTGGAATATGTTGACTCAATAACATCACATGTAATGGTTGGAATATGTTGACTCAATAACATCACATGTAATGATTGCAATATGTTGACTCAATAACATCACATGTAATGATTGGAATATGTTGACTCAATAACATCACATGTAATGGTTGGAATATGTTGACTCAATAACATCACATGTAATGATTGGAATATGTTGACTCAATAACATCACATGTAATGGTTGGAATATGTTGACTCAATAACATCACATGTAATGGTTGGAATATGTTGACTCAATAACATCACATGCAATGGTTGGAATATGTTGACTCAATAACATCACATGCAATGATTGCAATATGTTGACTCAATAACATCACATGTATTGATTGGAATATGTTGACTCAATAACATCACATGTAATGATTGGAATATGTTGACTCAATAACATCACATGTAATGATTGGAATATGTTGACTCAATAACATCACATGTAATGGTTGGAATATGTTGACTCAATAACATCACATGCAATGATTGCAATATGTTGACTCAATAACATCACATGTAATGATTGAAATACGTTGACTCAATAACATCACATGTAGTGATTGGAATATGTTGACTCAATAACATCACATGTAGTGATTGGAATATGTTGACTCAATAACATCACATGTAATGATTGGAATATGTTGACTCAATAACATCACATGTAATGATTGGAATATGTTGACTCAATAACATCACATGCAATGATTGCAATATGTTGACTCAATAACATCACATGTAATGATTGGATCATGTTGACTCAATAACATCACATGTAATGATTGGAATATGTTGACTCAATAACATCACATGTATTGATTGCAATATGTTGACTCAATAATATCACATGTAATGATTAGAATATGTTGACTCAATAACATCACATGTAATGATCGGAATATGTTGACTGAATAACATCACATGTAATGATTGGAATATGTTGACTCAATAACATCACATGTAATGGTTGGAATATGTTGACTCAATAACATCACATGCAATGATTGCAATATGTTGACTCAATAACATCACATGTAATGATTGGAATATGTTGACTCAATAACATGACATGTAATGATTGGAATATGTTGACTCAATAAACATCACATGTATTGATTGCAATATGTTTACTCAATAATATCACATGTAATGTTTGCAATATGTTGACTCAATAACTTAACATGTAATAATTGGAATATGTTGACTCAATAACATAACATGTAATGGTTGCAATATATTGACTCAATAACATCACATGTAATGGTTGGAATATGTTGACTCAATAACATCACATGCAATGGTTGGAATATGTTGATTGACTCAATAACATCACATGCATTGATTGCAATATGTTGACTCAATAACATCACATGTAATGATTGGAATATGTTGACTCAATAACATCACATGTAATGATTGGAATATGTTGACTCAATAACATCACATGTAATGATTAGAATATGTTGACTCAATAACATCACATGTAATGGTTGGAATATGTTGACTCAATAACATCACATGTAATGATTGGAATATGTTGACTCAATAACATCACATGTAATGATTGGAATATGTTGACTCAATAACATCACATGCAATGATTGCAATATGTTGACTCAATAACATCACATGCAACGATTGCAATATGTTGATTCAATAACATCACATGTAATGATTGGAATATGTTGACTCAATAACATCACATGTAATGTTTGGAATATGTTGACTCAATAACATCACATGTAGTGATTGGAATATGTTGACTCAATAATATCCCATGTAGTGATTAAAATATGTTGACTCAATAACATCACATGTAATGATTGGAATATGTTGGCTGAATAACATCACATGTAATGATTGGAATATGTTGACTCAATAACATCACATGTAATGGTTGGAATATGTTGACTCAATAACATCACATGCAATGATTGCAATAGGTTGATTCAATAACATCACATGTAATGATTGAAATACGTTGACTCAATAACATCACATGTAGTGATTGGAATATGTTGACTCAATAACATCACATGTAATGATTGGAATATGTTGACTCAATAACATCCATGTAATGATTAGAATATGTTGACTCAATAACATCACATGCAATGATTGCAGAAAGTTGACTCAATAACATCACATGTAATGATTGGATCATGTTGACTCAATAACATCACATGTAAGGATTGGAATATGTTGACTCAATAAACATCACATGTATTGATTGCAATATGTTGACTCAATAATATCACATGTAATGATTAGAATATGTTGACTCAATAACATCACATGTAATGATCGGAATATGTTGACTCAATAACATTACATGTAATGATTGGAATATGTTGACTCAATAACATCACATGTAATGATTGGAATATGTTGACTCAATATTATCACATGTAATGATTGGAATATGTTGACTGAATAACATCACATGTAATGATTGGAATATGTTGACTCAATAACATCACATGTAATGATTGGATCATGTTGACTCAATAACATTACATGTAATGATTGGAATATGTTGACTCAATAACATCACATGTAATGATTGGGATATGTTGACTCAATATTATCACATGTAATGATTGGAATATGTTGACTCAATAACATCACATGTAATGATTGGAATATGTTGACTCAATAACATCACATGTAATGATTGGAATATGTTGACTCAATAACATCACATGTAATGGTTGGAATATGTTGACTCAATAACATCACATGTAGTGATTGGAATATGTTGACTCAATAACATCACATGCAATGATTAGAATATGTTGACTCAATAACATCACATGCAATGATTGCAATAGGTTGATTCAATAACATCACATCTAATGATCGGAATATGTTGACTCAATAACATCACATGTAATGGTTGGAATATATTGACTCAATAACATCACATGTAATGGTTGGAATATGTTGACTCAATAACATCACATGTAATGATTGCAATATGTTGACTCAATAACATCACATGAAATGATTGGAATATGTTGACTCAATAACATCACATGTAATGGTTGGAATATGTTGACTCAATAACATCACATGCAATGATTAGAATATGTTGACTCAATAACATCACATGCAATGATTGCAATAGGTTGACTCAATAACATCACATGTAATGATTGGAATATGTTGACTCAATAACATCACATGTAATGGTTGGAATATGTTGACTCAATAACATCACATGTAGTGATTGGAATATGTTGACTCAATAACATCACATGCAATGATTAGAATATGTTGACTCAATAACATCACATGCAATGATTGCAATATGTTGACTCAATAACATCACATGTAATGATCGGAATATGTTGACTGAATAACATCACATGTAATGATTGGAATATGTTGACTCAATAACATCACATGCAATGGTTGGAATATGTTGACTCAATAACATTACATGCAATAATTGCAATATGTTGACTCAATAACATGACATGTAATGATTGGAATATGTTGACTCAATAAACATCACATGTATTGATTGCAATATGTTTACTCAATAATATCACATGTAATGTTTGCAATATGTTGACTCAATAACTTAACATGTAATAATTGGAATATGTTGACTCAATAACATAACATGTAATGGTTGCAATATATTGACTCAATAACATCACATGTAATGGTTGGAATATGTTGACTCAATAACATCACATGCAATGGTTGGAATATGTTGATTGACTCAATAACATCACATGCATTGATTGCAATATGTTGACTCAATAACATCACATGTAATGATTGGAATATGTTGACTCAATAACATCACATGCAATGATTGCAAAATGTTGTCTTAATAACATCACATGTAATGATTGGAATATGTTGACTCAATAACATCACATGCAATGATTGCAATATGTTGACTCAATAACATCACATGTAATGATTGGAATATGTTGACTCAATAACATCACATGTAATGATTGGAATATGTTGACTCAATAACATCACATGTAGTGATTGGAATATGTTGACTCAATAACATCACATGCAATGATTGGAATATGTTGACTCAATAACATCACATGTAATGATTGGAATATGTTGACTCAATAACATCACATGTAGTGATTGGAATATGTTGACTCAATAACATCACATGTAATGATTGGAATATGTTGACTCAATAACATCACATGTAATGATTGGAATATGTTGACTCAATAACATCACATGCAATGATTGCAGAATGTTGACTCAATAACATCACATGTAATGATTGGATCATGTTGACTCAATAACATCACATGTAATGATTGGAATATGTTGACTCAATAAACATCACATGTATTGATTGCAATATGTTGACTCAATATTATCACATGTAATGATTGGAATATGTTGACTCAATAACATCACATGTAATGATCGGAATTTGTTGACTGAATAACATCACATGCATTGATTGCAAAATGTTGTCTCAATAACATCACATGTAATGATTGGAATATGTTGACTCAATAACATTACATGTAATGATTGGAATATGTTGACTCAATAACATCACATGTAATGATTGGAATATGTTGACTCAATAACATCACATGTAATGGTTGGAATATGTTGACTCAATAACATCACATGTAATGATTGGAATATGTTGACTCAATAACATCACATGTAATGATTGGAATATGTTGACTCAATAACATCACATGCAATGATTGCAATATGTTGACTCAATAACATCACATGCAACGATTGCAATATGTTGATTCAATAACATCACATGTAATGATTGGAATATGTTGACTCAATAACATCACATGTAATGATTGGAATATGTTGACTCAATAACATCACATGTAGTGATTGGAATATGTTGACTCAATAACATCCCATGTAGTGATTGGAATATGTTGACTCAATAACATCCCATGTAGTGGTTGGAATATGTTGACTCAATAACATCACATGTAGTGATTAAAATATGTTGACTCAATAACATCACATGTAATGATTGGAATATGTTGGCTGAATAACATCACATGTAATGATTGGAATATGTTGACTCAATAACATCACATGTAATGATTGGAATATGTTGACTCAATAACATCCCATGTAATGATTGCAATATGTTGACTCAATAACATCACATGTAATGATTGGAATATGTTGACTCAATAACATCACATGTAGTGATGAAAATATGTTGACTCAATAACATCACATGTAATGATTGGAATATGTTGACTCAATAACATCACATGTAATGATTGGAATATGTTGACTCAATAACATCACATGTAATGGTTGGAATATGTTGACTCAATAACATCACATGCAATGATTGCAATATGTTGACTCAATAACATCACATGTAATGATTGGAATATGTTGACTCAATAACATCACATGTAATGATTGGAATATGTTGACTCAATAACATCACATGTAATGATTGGAATATGTTGACTCAATAACATCACATGTAGTGATTGGAATATGTTGACTCAATAACATCACATGCAATGATTAGAATATGTTGACTCAATAACATCACATGCAATGATTGCAATAGGTTGATTCAATAACATCACATGTAATGATTGGAATATGTTGACTCAATAACATCACATGTAATGATTGGAATATGTTGACTCAATAACATCACATGTAGTGATTGGAATATGTTGACTCAATAACATCCCATGTAGTGATTGGAATAGGTTAACTCAATAACATCACATGTAATGGTTTGAATATGTTGACTCAATAACATCCCATGTAGTGATTGGAATATGTTGACTCAATAACATCACATGTAATGATTGGAATATGTTGGCTGAATAACATCACATGTAATGATTGGAATATGTTGACTCAATAACATCACATGTAATGGTTGGAATATGTCGACTCAATAACATCACATGCAATGATTGCAAAATGTTGTCTTAATAACATCACATGTAATGATTGGAATATGTTGACTCAATAACATCACATGCATTGATTGCAATATGTTGACTCAATAACATCACATGTAATGATTGCAATATGTTGACTCAATAACATCACATGTAGTGATTGGAATATGTCGACTCAATAATATCCCATGTAGTGATTAAAATATGTTGACTCAATAACATCACATGCAATGATTGCAATAGGTTGATTCAATAACATCACATGTAATGATTGAAATACGTTGACTCAATAACATCACATGTAGTGATTGGAATATGTTGACTCAATAACATCACATGTAATGATTGGAATATGTTGACTCAATAACATCCATGTAATGATTAGAATATGTTGACTCAATAACATCACATGCAATGATTGCAGAAAGTTGACTCAATAACATCACATGTAATGATTGGATCATGTTGACTCAATAACATCACATGTAATGATTGGAATATGTTGACTCAATAAACATCACATGTATTGATTGCAATATGTTGACTCAATAATATCACATGTAATGATTAGAATATGTTGACTCAATAACATCACATGTAATGATCGGAATATGTTGACTGAATAACATCACATGCAATGATTGCAATATATTGTCTCAATAACATCACATGTAATGATTGGAATATGTTGACTCAATAACATTACATGTAATGATTGGAATATGTTGACTCAATAACATCACATGTAATGATTAGAATATGTTGACTCAATAACATCACATGTAATGGTTGGAATATATTGACTCAATAACATCACATGTAATGATTGGAATATGTTGACTCAATAACATCACATGTAATGATTGGAATATGTTGAATCAATAACATCACATGCAATAATTGCAATATGTTGACTCAATAACATCACATGCAACGATTGCAATATGTTGATTCAATAACATCACATGTAATGATTGGAATATGTTGACTCAATAACATCACATGTAATGATTGGAATATGTTGACTCAATAACATCACATGTAGTGATTGGAATATGTTGACTCAATAATATCCCATGTAGTGATTAAAATATGTTGACTCAATAACATCACATGTAGTGATTGGAATATGTTGACTCAATAATATCCCATGTAGTGATTAAAATATGTTGACTCAATAACATCAAATGTAATGATTGGAATATGTTGGCTGAATAACATCACATGTAATGATTGGAATATGTTGACTCAATAACATCACATGTAATGGTTGGAATATGTCGACTAAATAACATCACATGCAATGATTGCAAAATGTTGTCTTAATAACATCACATGTAATGATTGGAATATGTTGACTCAATAACATCACATGTAATGATTGGAATATGTTGACTCAATAACATCACATGTAATGATTGCAATATGTTGACTCAATAACATCACATGTAGTGATTGGAATATGTTGACTCAATAACATCACATGCAATGATTAGAATATGTTGACTCAATAACATCACATGCAATGATTGCAATAGGTTGATTCAATAACATCACATGTAATGATTGGAATATGTTGACTCAATAACATCACATGTAATGATTGGAATATGTTGACTCAATAACATCACATGTAGTGATTGGAATATGTTGACTCAATAATATCCCATGTAGTGATTAAAATATGTTGACTCAATAACATCACATGTAGTGATTGGAATATGTTGACTCAATAATATCCCATGTAGTGATTAAAATATGTTGACTCAATAACATCAAATGTAATGATTGGAATATGTTGGCTGAATAACATCACATGTAATGATTGGAATATGTTGACTCAATAACATCACATGTAATGGTTGGAATATGTCGACTAAATAACATCACATGCAATGATTGCAAAATGTTGTCTTAATAACATCACATGTAATGATTGGAATATGTTGACTCAATAACATCACATGTAATGATTGGAATATGTTGACTCAATAACATCACATGTAATGATTGCAATATGTTGACTCAATAACATCACATGTAGTGATTGGAATATGTTGACTCAATAACATCACATGCAATGATTAGAATATGTTGACTCAATAACATCACATGCAAAGATTGCAATAGGTTGATTCAATAACATCACATCTAATGATCGGAATATGTTGACTCAAATAACATCACATGTAATGATTGGAATATGTTGACTCAAAAACATCACATGCAATAATTGCAATATGTTGACTCAATAACATCACATGCAACGATTGCAATATGTTGATTCAATAACATCACATGTAATGATTGGAATATGTTGACTCAATAACATCACATGTAATGATTGGAATATGTTGACTCAATAACATCACATGTAGTGATTGGAATATGTCGACTCAATAATATCCCATGTAGTGATTAAAATATGTTGACTCAATAACATCACATGTAATGATTGGAATATGTTGGCTGAATAACATCACATGTAATGATTGGAATATGTTGACTCAATAACATCACATGTAACGGTTGGAATATGTCGACTCAATAACATCACATGCAATGATTGCAAAATGTTGTCTTAATAACATCACATGTAATGATTGGAATATGTTGACTCAATAACATCACATGCAATGATTGCAATATGTTGACTCAATAACATCACATGTAATGATTGGAATATGTTGACTCAATAACATTACATGCAATAATTGCAATATGTTGACTCAATAACATGACATGTAATGATTGGAGTATGTTGACTCAATAAACATCACATGTATTGATTGCAATATGTTTACTCAATAATATCACATGTAATGTTTGCAATATGTTGACTCAATAACTTAACATGTAATAATTGGAATATGTTGACTCAATAACATAACATGTAATGGTTGCAATATATTGACTCAATAACATCACATGTAATGGTTGGAATATGTTGACTCAATAACATCACATGTAATGATTGGAATATGTTGACTCAATAACATCACATGTAGTGATTGGAATATGTTGACTCAATAATATCCCATGTAGTGATTAAAATATGTTGACTCAATAACATCACATGTAGTGATTGGAATATGTTGACTCAATAATATCCCATGTAGTGATTAAAATATGTTGACTCAATAACATCAAATGTAATGATTGGAATATGTTGGCTGAATAACATCACATGTAATGATTGGAATATGTTGACTCAATAACATCACATGTAATGGTTGGAATATGTCGACTCAATAACATCACATGCAATGATTGCAAAATGTTGTCTTAATAACATCACATGTAATGATTGGAATATGTTGACTCAATAACATCACATGTAATGATTGGAATATGTTGACTCAATAACATCACATGTAATGATTGCAATATGTTGACTCAATAACATCACATGTAGTGATTGGAATATGTTGACTCAATAACATCACATGCAATGATTAGAATATGTTGACTCAATAACATCACATGCAAAGATTGCAATAGGTTGATTCAATAACATCACATCTAATGATCGGAATATGTTGACTCAATAACATCACATGTAATGATTGGAATATGTTGACTCAATAACATCACATGTAATGATTGGAATATGTTGACTCAATAACATCACATGCAATGATTGCAATATGTTGACTCAATAACATCACATGTAATGATTGGAATATGTTGACTCAATAACATCACATGTAATGATTGGAATATGTTGACTCAATAACATCACATGTAGTGATTGGAATATGTTGACTCAATAACATCCCATGTAGTGATTGGAATATGTTGACTCAATAACATCACATGTAATGATTGGAATATGTTGACTGAATAACATCACATGTAATGATTGGAATATGTTGACTCAATAACATCACATGTAATGGTTGGAATATGTCGACTCAATAACATCACATGCAATGATTGCAAAATGTTGTCTTAATAACATCACATGTAATGATTGGAATATGTTGACTCAATAACATCACATGTAATGATTGGAATATGTTGACTCAATAACATCACATGTAATGATTGGAATATGTTGACTCAATAACATTACATGCAATAATTGCAATATGTTGACTCAATAACATGACATGTAATGATTGGAATATGTTGACTCAATAAACATCACATGTATTGATTGCAATATGTTTACTCAATAATATCACATGTAATGTTTGCAATATGTTGACTCAATAACTTAACATGTAATAATTGGAATATGTTGACTCAATAACATAACATGTAATGGTTGCAATATATTGACTCAATAACATCACATGTAATGGTTGGAATATGTTGACTCAATAACATCACATGCAATGGTTGGAATATGTTGATTGACTCAATAACATCACATGCATTTATTGCAATATGTTGACTCAATAACATCACATGTAATGATTGGAATATGTTGACTCAATAACATCACATGTAATGATTGGAATATGTTGACTCAATAACATCACATGTAATGATTAGAATATGTTGACTCAATAACATCACATGTAATGGTTGGAATATATTGACTCAATAACATCACCTGTAATGATTGGAATATGTTGACTCAATAACATCACATGTAATGATTGGAATATGTTGACTCAATAACATCACATGCAATGATTGCAATATGTTGACTCAATAACATCACATGCAACGATTGCAATATGTTGATTCAATAACATCACATGTAATGATTGGAATATGTTGACTCAATAACATCACATGTAATGTTTGGAATATGTTGACTCAATAACATCACATGTAGTGATTGGAATATGTTGACTCAATAATATCCCATGTAGTGATTAAAATATGTTGACTCAATAACATCACATGTAATGATTGGAATATGTTGGCTGAATAACATCACATGTAATGATTGGAATATGTTGACTCAATAACATCACATGTAATGATTGCAATATGTTGACTCAATAACATCACATGAAATGATTGGAATATGTTGACTCAATAACATCACATGTAATGATTGGAATATGTTGACTCAATAACATCCATGTAATGATTAGAATATGTTGACTCAATAACATCACATGCAATGATTGCAGAATGTTGACTCAATAACATCACATGTAATGATTGGATCATGTTGACTCAATAACATCACATGTAATGATTGGAATATGTTGACTCAATAAACATCACATGTATTGATTGCAATATGTTGACTCAATAATATCACATGTAATGATTAGAATATGTTGACTCAATAACATCACATGTAATGATCGGAATATGTTGACTGAATAACATCACATGTAATGATTGGAATATGTTGACTCAATAACATCACATGCAATGGTTGGAATATGTTGACTCAATAACATTACATGCAATAATTGCAATATGTTGACTCAATAACATGACATGTAATGATTGGAATATGTTGACTCAATAAACATCACATGTATTGATTGCAATATGTTTACTCAATAATATCACATGTAATGTTTGCAATATGTTGACTCAATAACTTAACATGTAATAATTGGAATATGTTGACTCAATAACATAACATGTAATGGTTGCAATATATTGACTCAATAACATCACATGTAATGGTTGGAATATGTTGACTCAATAACATCACATGCAATGGTTGGAATATGTTGATTGACTCAATAACATCACATGCATTGATTGCAATATGTTGACTCAATAACATCACATGTAATGATTGGAATATGTTGACTCAATAACATCACATGTAATGATTGGAATATGTTGACTCAATAACATCACATGTAATGATTGGAATATGTTGAATCAATAACATCACATGCAATAATTGCAATATGTTGACTCAATAACATCACATGCAACGATTGCAATATGTTGATTCAATAACATCACATGTAATGATTGGAATATGTTGACTCAATAACATCACATGTAATGATTGGAATATGTTGACTCAATAACATCACATGTAGTGATTGGAATATGTTGACTCAATAATATCCCATGTAGTGATTAAAATATGTTGACTCAATAACATCAAATGTAATGATTGGAATATGTTGGCTGAATAACATCACATGTAATGATTGGAATATGTTGACTCAATAACATCACATGTAATGGTTGGAATATGTCGACTAAATAACATCACATGCAATGATTGCAAAATGTTGTCTTAATAACATCACATGTAATGATTGGAATATGTTGACTCAATAACATCACATGCAATGATTGCAATATGTTGACTCAATAACATCACATGTAATGATTGGAATATGTTGACTCAATAACATCACATGTAATGATTGCAATATGTTGACTGAATAACATCACATGTAATGATTGGAATATGTTGACTCAATAACATCACATGTAATGATTGGAATATGTTGACTCAATAACATCACATGTAATGGTTGGAATATGTTGACTCAATAACATCACATGTAGTGATTGGAATATGTTGACTCAATAACATCACATGCAATGATTAGAATATGTTGACTCAATAACATCACATGCAATGATTGCAATAGGTTGATTCAATAACATCACATCTAATGATCGGAATATGTTGACTCAATAACATCACATGTAATGGTTGGAATATGTTGACTCAATAACATCACATGTAATGGTTGGAATATGTTGACTCAATAACATCACATGTAATGATTGCAATATGTTGACTCAATAACATCACATGTAATGATTGGAATATGTTGACTCAATAACATCACATGCAATGATTGGAATATGTTGACTCAATAACATCACATGCAATGATTGCAATAGGTTGATTCAATAACATCACATGTAATGATTGGAATATGTTGACTCAATAACATCACATGTAATGATTGGAATATGTTGACTCAATAACATCACATGTAGTGATTGGAATATGTTGACTCAATAATATCCCATGTAGTGATTAAAATATGTTGACTCAATAACATCACATGTAGTGATTGGAATATGTTGACTCAATAATATCCCATGTAGTGATTAAAATATGTTGACTCAATAACATCAAATGTAATGATTGGAATATGTTGGCTGAATAACATCACATGTAATGATTGGAATATGTTGACTCAATAACATCACATGTAATGGTTGGAATATGTCGACTCAATAACATCACATGCAATGATTGCAAAATGTTGTCTTAATAACATCACATGTAATGATTGGAATATGTTGACTCAATAACATCACATGTAATGATTGGAATATGTTGACTCAATAACATCACATGTAATGATTGGAATATGTTGACTCAATAACATCACATGTAGTGATTGGAATATGTTGACTCAATAACATCACATGCAATGATTAGAATATGTTGACTCAATAACATCACATGCAAAGATTGCAATAGGTTGATTCAATAACATCACATCTAATGATCGGAATATGTTGACTCAATAACATCACATGTAATGATTGGAATATGTTGACTCAATAACATCACATGCAATGATTGCAATATGTTGACTCAATAACATCACATGCAACGATTGCAATATGTTGATTCAATAACATCACATGTAATGATTGGAATATGTTGACTCAATAACATCACATGTAATGATTGGAATATGTTGACTCAATAACATCACATGTAGTGATTGGAATATGTCGACTCAATAATATCCCATGTAGTGATTAAAATATGTTGACTCAATAACATCACATGTAATGATTGGAATATGTTGGCTGAATAACATCACATGTAATGATTGGAATATGTTGACTCAATAACATCACATGTAACGGTTGGAATATGTCGACTCAATAACATCACATGCAATGATTGCAAAATGTTGTCTTAATAACATCACATGTAATGATTGGAATATGTTGACTCAATAACATCACATGCAATGATTGCAATATGTTGACTCAATAACATCACATGTAATGATTGGAATATGTTGACTCAATAACATTACATGCAATAATTGCAATATGTTGACTCAATAACATGACATGTAATGATTGGAATATGTTGACTCAATAAACATCACATGTATTGATTGCAATATGTTTACTCAATAATATCACATGTAATGTTTGCAATATGTTGACTCAATAACTTAACATGTAATAATTGGAATATGTTGACTCAATAACATAACATGTAATGGTTGCAATATATTGACTCAATAACATCACATGTAATGGTTGGAATATGTTGACTCAATAACATCACATGCAATGGTTGGAATATGTTGATTGACTCAATAACATCACATGCATTGATTGCAATATGTTGACTCAATAACATCACATGTAATGATTGGAATATGTTGACTCAATAACATCACATGTAATGATTGGAATATGTTGACTCAATAACATCACATGTAATGATTAGAATATGTTGACTCAATAACATCACATGTAATGATTGGAATATATTGACTCAATAACATCACCTGTAATGATTGGAATATGTTGACTCAATAACATCACATGTAATGATTGGAATATGTTGACTCAATAACATCACATGCAATGATTGCAATATGTTGACTCAATAACATCACATGCAATGATTGCAATATGTTGATTCAATAACATCACATGTAATGATTGGAATATGTTGACTCAATAACATCACATGTAATGTTTGGAATATGTTGACTCAATAACATCACATGTAGTGATTGGAATATGTTGACTCAATAATATCCCATGTAGTGATTAAAATATGTTGACTCAATAACATCACATGTAATGATTGGAATATGTTGGCTGAATAACATCACATGTAATGATTGGAATATGTTGACTCAATAACATCACATGTAATGATTGCAATATGTTGACTCAATAACATCACATGAAATGATTGGAATATGTTGACTCAATAACATCACATGTAATGATTGGAATATGTTGACTCAATAACATCCATGTAATGATTAGAATATGTTGACTCAATAACATCACATGCAATGATTGCAGAATGTTGACTCAATAACATCACATGTAATGATTGGATCATGTTGACTCAATAACATCACATGTAATGATTGGAATATGTTGACTCAATAAACATCACATGTATTGATTGCAATATGTTGACTCAATAATATCACATGTAATGATTGGAATATGTTGACTCAATAACATCACATGTAATGATCGGAATATGTTGACTGAATAACATCACATGTAATGATTGGAATATGTTGACTCAATAACATCACATGCAATGGTTGGAATATGTTGACTCAATAACATTACATGCAATAATTGCAATATGTTGACTCAATAACATGACATGTAATGATTGGAATATGTTGACTCAATAAACATCACATGTATTGATTGCAATATGTTTACTCAATAATATCACATGTAATGTTTGCAATATGTTGACTCAATAACTTAACATGTAATAATTGGAATATGTTGACTCAATAACATAACATGTAATGGTTGCAATATATTGACTCAATAACATCACATGTAATGGTTGGAATATGTTGACTCAATAACATCACATGCAATGGTTGGAATATGTTGATTGACTCAATAACATCACATGCATTTATTGCAATATGTTGACTCAATAACATCACATGTAATGATTGGAATATGTTGACTCAATAACATCACATGTAATGATTGGAATATGTTGACTCAATAACATCACATGTAATGATTGGAATATGTTGAATCAATAACATCACATGCAATAATTGCAATATGTTGACTCAATAACATCACATGTAATGATTGGAATATGTTGACTCAATAACATCACATGTAATGATTGGAATATGTTGATTCAATAACATCACATGTAATGATTGGAATATGTTGACTCAATAACATCACATGTAATGATTGGAATATGTTGACTCAATAACATCACATGTAGTGATTGGAATATGTTGACTCAATAATATCCCATGTAGTGATTAAAATATGTTGACTCAATAACATCAAATGTAATGATTGGAATATGTTGGCTGAATAACATCACATGTAATGATTGGAATATGTTGACTCAATAACATCACATGTAATGGTTGGAATATGTCGACTAAATAACATCACATGCAATGATTGCAAAATGTTGTCTTAATAACATCACATGTAATGATTGGAATATGTTGACTCAATAACATCACATGCAATGATTGCAATATGTTGACTCAATAACATCACATGTAATGATTGGAATATGTTGACTCAATAACATCACATGTAATGATTGCAATATGTTGACTGAATAACATCACATGTAATGATTGGAATATGTTGACTCAATAACATCACATGTAATGATTGGAATATGTTGACTCAATAATATCACATGTAATGGTTGGAATATGTTGACTCAATAACATCACATGTAGTGATTGGAATATGTTGACTCAATAACATCACATGCAATGATTAGAATATGTTGACTCAATAACATCACATGCAATGATTGCAATAGGTTGATTCAATAACATCACATCTAATGATCGGAATATGTTGACTC